>KN832594.1:4343-14660 GCA_000827205.1 Plicaturopsis crispa FD-325 SS-3 | reverse complement strand
CACGATAGATTATCTCAATTATCTCAAACATTCCGTGCTTTGGCTCGCGTTCTCGTTCCTGTCGTTTCCCCTGCCATTTTGGCGTCTGAAAAAAATATATTTACATTCATTAAGTAGTAATTCATGGTCTGAGAGCTTGCAGCGAAGATCCGACGAGTGTGCCCACCTCTGGAGCTTCATTCGACGCTGAAAGCACCAGGATTGAGCGTTTCGGAATGTCCGAATAGCTCAGTTCTGACGCTTCCAGGGCTCTGTCATGCAATTAAAATGGGCACACTCACCCGTATGCTGTAGTAAATCACGCTTGGGGGTTTTTTGGGTCGTAGAACAAGAATATGATTTTTATTTTGAGAAAGAACCAAGGGGAACTCTTCAAATCGCGAAGAAACCACTAAAAAGTGACTGAAAGTGGCAAGTTTCAGATCTTTCTGAGTATTGACTTGTATCCGCTCATTGAAAAAATTTGAAACTTTATTCATACATTTTTTAGGTATGCACGAGGGCCCTGTATTTTTCTCGAGCTCAAACGATCGCGTTTGAAGCTGTAGAGATCGAAAACGACGCTGGAAAGCGCCTGCACGGCGATTTCCGGCGGAGTTTGAAACTCAAAACTAACGCGTCGTCGTCGTTGTTTTTGCTGTTGCTCGTCGTCGTCTACGTCCTCTGCGACGTTCCTCGCAGCGACGGCGCCCCGTCCCCTGACGTTCTGAAGGGGCCCTCTTGGACTCCCAACTTATAACTTGTAAGTCTTTTTATTACTTTCTAACCGCTAGTATGGGAGCTAACAAATGTATTACAGACCACATCGCGACTCTCCGCGCAATCCCGTGCACGACCGCACCAGGCCACCCCATCGCCAGCGCCTACCACACCCGTACCCACCCACACCACGCGCGTCCGCCAGAAGCGGCCCCCACATGCGTTGACGCGACACCAGCCAGCGCACCACAGTGACCGGGCCAGCGACCGCGCACCTCACGAACACCCCCACAAACACCACGCACCCATCGCAGCACCGCGTCCCATCCACCGCAACACCGCGTCCCATCCACCGCAGCACCGCGTCCCACCCACGCACCCACCGCAGCACCGCGTCCCACCCACCCCATGCGCGAGTCGGCGCCAGCGTCGCAGTGCCGCGTCGACTCGGCGCTACCGCACAGCAACCGCCCTCGCGCACACCGCAGCACGCTCGAGTCCGAGTCGACGTATCGACTCGGCACCGCCGCGCGCCTGTCGCCCGTCCCCTGCACGCGTAGACAATCGCACGCGCCACGTAGGACACCGCCGCATCACCAGCGCGGTGCGGACGAGCTCGTCGTGCAGACGCACAACGAGCAGGCGTAGCCTCCAAGCCGCGGACGGGTGTGCAAGAGGGAGCAGCAGGTACGGGTGCCCGAGGGAGCCAGCAGGCGCTGGAGGGAGGCGGCCATGGATGATGGCGGCGGCGGCGCACACCGCTGGTGTCGGCGCCAGAGCACCGCACGATGCCGCGCAGCGAAGGCAGCGCCCTCGCAGTAGGCGGACGCGGACGGCAATGGGACGGGAGTGCGACAACAGCAGGGCTGTGGCAGCCTCGCCGTTCGCGGCGCCTCGTCCCTGCTGACGCGCTTCTGCGCTGCAACAACGCCGATGGCCTTAGCGTTGTTGCTGTCGCCGTCGCGCATATCTCTCTCAATAGTAGCATTAGAATTCAAATAATATTTTTTTGTTTGCTACTTCAACGGAACTAAGTACATGAGCTGAGGAATGAGACAAAGAAATCGAGAAAAAGTCGAAAAAAATGCTGAAAATATTCCTGTGTGCTGTGTATAGTCAGTCTAGATGCCCGAGGCATGCCCGAGTGAGGCACAAAAAAAATTTGAAGTCGACTTAGGGGTTACTATCGCTGCAAAGGGGTGCCCGAGGAAAGCCCGAGTGAGGCGCAAAAAGTGGGAAGTTGAATTAGGGGCTATTGTTCCACAGCGGTATATCCGAGGCGAAACCTAGCAAGCCCGAGGGATGTCGCAGAGTGTTTAGGGGCTAATGGTGTATATTTTGGATATTAGGGGTTGAACCCCGTTCCGGGAGCGCGGAAAGCGCCGAAACGGCCTGCTGAACGAAAATTTAAAGTCCGCAGATCCGGTTTGGCAGGGCAACGACTTCGCGTGTTCCTTTGCATAAAGCCCAATGTTTCATTGCTGAATCTTTTGTAAATATCCTACATCAATGGCTGTAGAAGAGAGAGCCGAGGCGAACGATGAGGAGACTGAACAGAGGAACACGTACCCTTGACGCGGTCGAGGAACTGAGAAGACGAGACTGAGGCAAGGGAACTGAGACGAGGAAACTGAGAAGAGGAAAGGACTAGATATGAGAACGGGCTACGAGCTACGACAGAGTGACTAAGAGGAACGAAGGAGGAGCGACGACGAAAGCTTTAAGTGATTCAAAGTCCGATCCGAGTCCGATTCCGCGTCCGCGTCTCGCGCGCTTGCTCATGTCTTTTCGGGACGAAGGGTCCGATGGCCGCGGCCTCGCGATCCGGCTACCGGCGCCTCGCGATCCGGCTACCGGCCCGCCCGTATCCGTCACATAGCCCCCCCATGAGTATGCGGCGCGTTGACAAGAAGAAGAGGCCGCACAAGTCGCGGCGGTGTGTTCAAGATAGTGTGGTGCCAAGAAGTAATAAATCAAGAAGATGATGGCCCCGGAGGGGGCGGTGGCGGCGGCGGCGGTGGTTGAGGCGGTTGTGAGTGTGTCGCGAATGGCAGCCCCAAGGCTGCTAAACCGGCGTAGTACTGCTGTGCCGCCGTTTGAGGAGGCGCCGGCGGTGCGTTCGCTGTGGGCTGCGCTCCCGCCGCGGGTGTCTGACTAATGGGGCCACCCGGCGGAGGATGTGGCGCTACGGGTTGTCCTTGTGGTGGCGGCGCCGCGGGCGCCGGAGGTGGAAAATAGCCCTGCGGTAGTCCGTACATCGGGTAAGGATAGGGGTACGGAGGAGGAGGAGGAGGCATTGTCGGCTGCGCAGGAGCTTGCTGCTGAGGAGGCGGCGGAGGGTATGGCGTCATAGGATAGTGCATGTAGGGAGGCCATTGATAGAAGGGGGCGGAGGAGCCGCTGCTGGCGGGGCAACCTGCGTACGCGCAGCCACTAAGGCCGCAGCTTGAGCTAGGATGGCTTCCGCGTCTATCATTGCCTGTTGCGCTCGGGTGCGGCCGACAGGCAAGTCCCCACTTTCCCTCATAGCGTCCCTGCGGTCCTTCCTCTTGACTCCGGAAGGCGGTGGGGGATTCACATTGAGCAACCGCCTCTTCACCTTCTTCTCCGCTTCTTCCTCTGGCTTGCTTCCCTCCTTCATCCTTTGCAGGAGAGACGGTGAAGTACCTTCAGACAACCTGTCCGCCAGAGGTCGCGAAGTCGCCGGCGACATACGCTGCAGCAGAGAGTTTCCTGGCGTCGATGTTGCTGCCACCGTTGATTTTGCTGCTGGACGCTGCCCCTGACCTGATCCTTGCCGCTTACCCGCCTTCTTATGATGTATTGGACGAGGTCTGGAGTTCGACGGACCTTCATCCTCGCGGGTCGGGCGAGCGGGTTCATTCCGGGAAGCTTCCAGCGCCTTCTCCATTTCGGACCAAGGGGAATCATCGATCTCGATATCCTCCCAAGCCGTTGCCGTTGCTTTTTGTTTACCCTTCCCCTTCGACGCCGGAGGCTGGTGCCAGTCGTCTGCTGGCGAAGATGAAGCCCAGGCGTTGGCCGCGTCCTCAGCGGTGAAATTTCCCCATCCGCTAGCCACCGGAGGCGACTCCTGCCGCATCCTGTTGCGAGGCCAGGGTTCAGCTGCCGGTTCCTCGTCTCGCAGATGTTTCAGCGAGGACCTGGAGGACGAAGTAGTTGCAGGTGAAGGGGGCACAGGAATGACTGAATCCGGGGTATGAACGGGTCTCGGGGACAAGGGCAAGTACCACGGAACCGCGGCTGTTGTCGACCTAGGAGGTACTGGTTTCACGACCGGGCTCGCGGTCTCCGCTACCGAGACTACCGCGGACATGGCTAACCCTCCTTCCCACCAAAGTCGGGCTAAGTGGGCCATTTCGCCCGAAGGGTATTCGCCGTATACTTCCAGGGGTGGGCCCTTGGCTCTAGCAAGTTTGCGGGGTCTGATCCATACGTCCGGAACGTGCTGCGACAATCGGACCGCCAGCTCTCCTTCTTCAGGAGCTGAGGGGCCCATTACCATGTCTTGTGGGGGCGGGGTGCCATAGTCGACCCTCTCCGCTTCGTTTTCCATATCCTGGTCTTGCTCGATTAATGGAGCGGGCGCGTGGGCTGTCTCCAATCTTTGGACGACCGTGTCATCCACGCCTGCCGGATTATGGAACATGTGTATCTTTGTAGACAGCCCCATGTCCTCGTCCTCGTCGTCCTTGTCGTCAAAGATTTGAGCCGGCGGCGCCGTTCCAGCTAGGGGGGGCAGCATTGCTGCAGCCGGAGTAGGGTGCACGCGCCCTATCCATCCCTTGTGAGTTGGCGCTCGTTTCTTATACATCCATTTTGACGGAGAGACGGGTCTATAATCCGGGGTTGGGCTGCGGAAGGACATTTTGGGAACGGGTCGTCCCCATTCTGATTCGGGATTCTCTACCAAGCCCAAGAGACTTCGAACAAGGAGTTGTCGAAGTATAGCACACGCCCTTTTTCTCGGTCGTACCACGGGTCTAAGTCATCCGGTTTATTATTTTTCCCGCGGTATAGCAGAAAGGGGCGATCCTCGTTCACGCCGTCGACTTCGGTCTCTTCGAAATGTGTCCAACCCTTGGTCCACGTTGCGATCGGAGGGGGGCGAATCCAAGGGTAGCGCGTAGGGTCGATAACTACCTTGTCAGCCCATATGATCGCTCCGTCGTCCGTGGACGTTGGCGGGGGGTGATCCGGAGCGTCTTCCACCTCTGTAAGAGCCGGGGAGGCCGGGCGGCTGACCGCCGCTGAGCTCGGCGAGCCCTGTGCCTGTTCTAACACTGAAAAGGACGGAGTTCGCCAGGCGTAAAACTTGTCTCCCGGCTGGCATAATTTGGCTAAGGGGCGAAGGTGGCCTTGAACCCAGGAGGCAGACTTGTTACCGGATAGTTGGGTGAAGTGCGCGTCCGAATGTCCTTCTCCTAATTCTGGAAGTTCGTTCTTGGACAGAGCTCCGATTCCTCGCCGTCCGGAGACATCGTACCATGTGTCCCTATAGGTTGGAGCGGGATATCCTGGAATGGGCATGAATGGCACTAACCAGTCCGGGTACACTCGTTTCTGCCGCCTTTCAGGGTCACCGTAGTCGAACTTCGGTATGTAACGGTTGACAAAGTAGACCGGTACGCCTTGCGCGAGGAACCAACGACCGAAGTTTTCCGGAGCCGAGTTAATCCAGAGGCCCATACTCAAGTCCTGACACCGAGGTACTTGGTCGTGCTCGAAGGAAGAGACGTCCCAGGACCAATTTGAGTCACGCAGGCGTTCCATCATGTTGATCCATGCAGCCTTATAACACAAGCATCTCTGGAAGTAGGCGCAAGCGTCCAGGTGGTCTTCCCATAGACGGACGGTTTCCAGTTCCTCGAAGACGATCGGGGCGGGGAAAGCCTCGGCGTACGCCACGAATTCGGACAGGTGGGTAGGCAATTCCATCACCATAGCTAATCTGTCTTCCTCGAGTTCTGCCGCCCGCTTCCGTAACGCTCGCGCGAACCCGAGAGAGATGCTCCCCATGAATGGACCTGCTTCGGGTGCTGGGTTCCAGTGGTCGAAGATTTCCCACCATTCTGCCGGTGCCGTGCCTTCGTTTATACGGTGTCGACAGTATGCGAAAACTGGTATGAAGGCGTGATGCATAGTTTCCTTAGTCCAGACTTGTGGCTCAAAGCGTGGGTCGAAGCGTCCTAACGAACCGTTGAAGCGAGGGATGTCGGTGACCGGACCTTCCTTAAGACCAGCCGGGCGCGAACCAGGGTAAGTTACCAGACGTCTTACGTTCGGAGACCAGCATTCGAAATGCTTGTCTCCGACACAGATGTCCCATCCGAAGTACTCGAACTTGGCACCGATAAGCCAGGAGTGTAATGTTACGATGGACCTAGGTCCATCATAATCGACTACGTGGGTCGCCCTCTTCATGGTACACTGTCTAGGCTTGTGAGGTGCCATTCGTGTATCTCAACGACTCTTCTTATAAATCTACTTCGCAGGAGCTGTCCCGCCGCTACGGGTCCTCTTTGCAGAGGCAGGGGGGTGCGGATTTTTACTAACTCGGATAAGCTCTTTCTCACTCAAGCTTCGTAGGCTCTGGGTAGTGGTCGTAGTCAAGTGCCCGAACGCGATCTGTCCTCCTCCTCAAGTTTAGTTGTGATCGAAGGCTGACGGAATACGAACGAGATTGAGATTGCAAGGAAACTGATACGAAATGGATGTGCGATAGACTGAACTGAGATAGAGAGAGATCCGAACGAACAGAGACGAAGAAACTGATAGAGAGAAACTGAGGAGCGAAACCGAGAGAAGAAAAAACCAAGCCGAGTGAACAATCTAAGGTCAAGTTGCGTCTCCGAAATCCGAAGACGCGCGCCGACTATATACAGTATTTAGTCGGAGTCTGAATTTTCCCTTCTCCGTAATTGGATACAACCCCTATAATTTATGCGCGGCGCGATAAGTCCGCAATAGCGTTGGTGCGTTGCGTAGGTCGGCCTCGGAGATCCAAGTGTCGTCCTCGGGGCCATAACCCTTCCAGCGTGCCAAATATAATCGTCGTTTCCCGCCTTTAGCGCCCGTAAGTCTGTGCCCCAAGATGGCTTCGACTTCATACTCTTCCGACGCGTTAAGCAGAGCCCTGGTGGGTGGCAATTGAATCCGCTCCCCGAATCGCTGCGGGGAGAAGCGGTACTTCTGCAAGTGGTTCAAGTTCACCACTGGGTGCATGGGGTAGTTGTCCGGTAGCCGTAAGTGGTAGACTTGATCGTTTATCTTTTCCAAGACCTCGAACGGCCCAATCGTGCGCTGGACTAGCTTACGACCCGTGCCTGTTGCTTCCACTAAATGTAACGTGTGCGGGTTTACTAGCACAAAATCCCCTGGTTCCAGGGAATCCATCGGGTGTTTGCCTTTGTTGTGAGCTCTCGCCTGTCTGTCCTGAGCGTGAGCCAACGCGTCTCTTGCGGCGGTTCGGTATAACGAAAGTTCGTCCATGAATTCCGCAGCGCTTTGATTGACAGCCCAAGGTCGCGCTACTGGGTCGTCCGCGAGATCCGTAGGAAATATACGAGGCACGTAACCCATCAGCAGCAAATTCGGGGATTTATTCGTGGATGAGTGAGTGGATGAATTATACGCGAAGGCCAGCGCCTGCAAGTATTGCGCCCATTGAGATCTATCCTCCGCGCAGTAGGCTCTAAGCATCTGCTCTATGTACGCGTTTACGATCTCCGTTTGGCCATCCGTTTGAGGGTGATGCGCGGATGATACTGCCATATGAGAGCCTAATTCGGATGCTATGTGCTGGTTCAGAGTACCGTGGGTAGGCATGAAGGTGGCGTATTTGGTGAGTTTGTCCACGATAACTAGGACGGCATCGAAATTTTCGGTCCCCGACGTCGGTAAACCCGTAATCAAGTCCAATGAGACGGTGGCGAAGGGCCTGGCGGGGATGTGCGCCGGTCTGAGGGCTCCCATACGCTTGCGATGATCCGCCTTAATTTTCTGGCAGACGTCGCAAGTGTCGGCGAAAGTCTCCGCATCCTTGATGAGACTCGGCCAGTAAAATAGTTCCTTGAGCCGTAAGATAAACCGTCTGGGTCCCGCATGTGCCATCTCATAAGCGTTATCGTGGATGGCTTTCAATATGAAGGGCACCATAGGCTGGGGGACGCATAGACGTGGAATCCAGTCGGCATCCAGGAAGTACAGAAGCCCGTCCTTGCCTCTCTGATAATGGCTCGGGGTAAGCACTGAGTTGGCGTTCGGTACTACTTCTGTATACCGGCTCTTGAAAAACCTGTCTTCCTCGTACCCCGCTGCGAATTTGCGGATCAAGTTCGCGCTGAGGGAGACCAGTAAATACGATTTCGTTTGCCAGTCCTATGCAGGGTCCTTCTTAGAGCGTTCTATGCCTTCCGGGTACGTCCAATGATCCACGGGCTCCGTAGTTGCAGGAGCTTGCCCTGAGCCTTCCGCATTCTGGGCGGGAACCTCATCCTCTATTGCAGAGGCCGTCTCCTTTGCAGGAGCTTCTCCCCAATCCTTAGCCTTGGCTCGGGTTAACATGGCGAGCGCTTCTCGGTCCAGCAAGTCCTCCCACCATACCACGAATGCAGCCTTGATGGCTGGCTTCAATTCTGCCGACCTCTCCGCTTCCTCCGCGGCTGAGACTTTTTCCGGTGTGGGGGTGATGGCCGTGGACTCGTCCTTCGCAGGAGAGTCGTGCGGCAGCGTCCTGGGTAGCCTTGAGAGCGGATCCACATTCGAGTGGATGCGTCCCGGTCTATGTACCACCTTGAGTCCAGGGTACGCTGCGAATACCGCCCCCCATGCCGCTAAGCGCCGATTCGTGTTTTCATACGCTCGGGCCCATTGTAATGCGGCGTGGTCCGTGACCAAAATAACCTGTTCATCTTCGATGAACGGTTGAAAGCGCACCAGCGCCTCCTTAGCGCCCAACGCTTCGCGCTCCGTGGCCGAGTAGTTCCGTTCCGAGGCTTTGAGGGAACGACTCCAGTAAGCTATGACGCGCTCTACGTGAACGACGGTGTCCTGCCAGTCGTTGGCCCAACCTCCGTTTGGCGGATCGTCACGTATTTCGTTGGTGAGTTTCACTACCAAGTCAGGCACCGGCAGTCCCCCTTTGTAGTATGGTATGTAGGCTGAAAAATAATAGACGACTATGCCCAAAAATTGTTGCAGCTCCACCGTCTTCGACGGGGGCTAAGCTCGTGATGGCCCGGACTTTCTCTGCGTGTGTTGATAGCCCGAGCCTGGAGACCTTCTGTCCTAGCAACAATATCGAGGAGAAGCCGATGAAACACTTAGGCGGGGACAGTGTGATGCCTGCCTTAGCTATGGCACTGAGCACCTTATCCAGGTGTGATATATGGTCTTCCCAAGACATGGAATATATCACTATATCGTCGATATACACGAGCGCGAAAAGCCATAGAAACGGGGCTAGCACTCCCTGCATGAGGCGCTGAAATACGGATGGGCCGTTGGTCAACCCAAAAGGCATTCTGCGAAATTGCCACAGTCCTCGGTGAGTCCTGAATGCGGTTTTTTCCTTCGCGTCGTCTGCCATTTCCAATTGTGTAAATCCCGCCAGTGCGTCCAAGGAGGAAAGGACTTGCGCTCCCGACAAGGCTTGTATTATCCCGTCCTGTCGTGGCAACGGGAACTCGTCCTTGATGGTCACGGCGTTGAGCTTGCGATAATCTACCGCAAAGCGGGCCTTTCCGTTCCTATACACTATGACGACGGGGGCTGACCATGGGCTGACGGATTCCTCGATGACCTCCTGGGCTATCCACACGTCCATTTGCTTGTCGATTACTTCCCGCTTTGCAGGGGAAGCTGTATACATCGGCACTGCGATGGGCTGCGCGTCTGGCTTCACATTGATAGGTACTTGCATATTCAAGTGACCCAGCCTGCCCCCCACCCCGAAAGCCTTTGTATTACGACGCAGCATGTCTTCCAAGGCCGGTCGTATGTGCTCTGGTACGTCCGGACCCAGCTGGAGATGCTTGACGATGTTGTCGTCGGGGATCATTTCTGGGTCGGGTACTTCAGCGGTTTTTGACAGAATATAACGGTGCCCGCTTGCACCCTCTGTCCAACGCGCCTCGGTGGCGCGCGCAAAGACCATCTGCCATAGGCAGATCATGTGACCAACTTTCTGGTCTGGTTTTTGCCGCGCCACAGTGGCGCGGCAAATTTGAGACCAGAACACACAGGGGCTATTTTCTATACTGGGTTGATTGGTCAGCGTTCATGGACTTGTAATTTGCTGTCTGTTATTTTCCTTTTTCCTCAGTCGTTCCACATCGTACTGTGCGGCTGAGGTATGTTACATTCATTCATACATTACTTTGGTTATTTACTTATGCTTGTACTAGACGCGACGTACTCGCTTTCATAGGTATAATTCACTAAGTCGTTCCACATCGTACTGTGCGGCTGAGACGCGACGTACTCGCTTTCATAGATTCTGTCAGTTTTCGGTCCCCATTGATTGATCGCCTTCCAGGTTATCCGATACCGGAACCCTGTCGTGGACTCGGGCGTCGTCTTCCTTCGCTTCCCGCG
>KN832593.1:0-12680 GCA_000827205.1 Plicaturopsis crispa FD-325 SS-3 | reverse complement strand
GAGGAGAGCTTGGGCACGCGAACAAACATTGGAAACCATTGTCGGTGTCGTGTAACCGCGCAATTATTGGCGGCGCGCTGCGGGCGACCTGGGAGGAGAGCTTGGGCACGCGAACAAACATTGGAAACCATTGTCAGTGTCGCGTACCCGCGCAATTACTGGCGGTGCGCTGCGGGCGACCTGGGAGGAGAGCTTGGGCACGCGAACAAACATTGGAAACCATTGTCGGTGTCGTGGATCCGCGCAGTTACTGGCGGCGCGCTGCGGGCGACCTGGGAGGAGAGCTTGCGCGCTCGCGAACAAACAGTCAAAACCACTGTCTGCCACTCCCGAAGTCAGGCTTGATGAAAGGCTTGACCTTGTTCCTGACAGCAAGCTTCCTTGCGCTCCTGCGGCGGGTCACTTTCCGCGGGTAACGTGCAACGCCGGGGGTTAGGCCTTTCGTCACCTTGGCGAGGGCGTCCACGATCTGTGGGATGTCGTTGGCGGGTGACGCCAAAGGAAGTGCTTCACACTTCGATTCAGCGCCGAACGGCAATCCCATAAACCAAGCTCCTCCATCCGCGCAGTCTTCACAGCACGCGCGCGCGCGCCCGTGTTTTCCGCGCCGGCGCAAAGCTATGGCGGGGAAGCGGGTCATTGCCGACGCGGTATGCGGTCGCCGTGAACGGCCAGGATGAACCAAAATACTTAGGCACCAAATCAGTCCTTACGGAAGGCGGTGCCCCCGGACACCTCTGCATCACAGACTCGAGCAGACCATAGCGGTATATGATGAGGTCAATCCTGCAAACAGTGGCCTGAGTACCCGCTCGCTGTTGTTTACAGCGCCGGCCCACACGGCTGTCCCAAGAAATATACGAAAAAAATGTATCTATTTGCTAATTTTGAACTGCTACTGTAAGTACCTAGTCTACGAGAAGCTACTCGGCGCCGCCGTCGATAAAAATCGCTGGAGTAGCCGACAAGACATAAGATAAAAAAAATTATTGAGCGGGCAACAAGTCGGAAAGACTCCCTGCAACGGCGACTGACGCGCACGCGGCACGTGGTGCCCGACGCGTAGCTGAATTCGAGACCCGCGACCATGTCAAAATGTCGAGCTCATCGTGCGCAACGATGAGCTCAATTAATTGGTGGCAAGTTTGAATATTTCAATGTTGCGCAGACTGCGGCTCTTTCAGCGCGCGGCGACTACTGACGTTTCTGCGCGCGGCGATGCGCGGCAATTGAGAACATGTATGATTTTTCTACTGATTTTTATCAATTTTATCGGTCCCGCCTCGCGCCCCCGGCGTGCCGACGAGGGGTACGTGAGGCGATGAGCTGTGAACCATACCCACGGCGGCCACAGTGCAGCTAATTTACTCAACGCTCGACGCTCCGCATTGAGAAGGTTATATGCCCGGGCAATCGAAATGGGCTGGAAGATACGCGGGTCGATGATAAGGGATTTTCCTGGTTGAAAGCCTTAGACTCAAAGGGCAGCACTGACCTCGTTAGCGGTCGATAAGCACACGTCTGAACTGAGCGTGGCATGCAGCCTCCATGCCTCGGAGATCGACGTAGATAAAAAATGTCAGAATTGGCATACCGTCGGCGTCGCTGTCCCGACCTTGACCACAAATAACGACGGTGTGTAGCACTGCAGACTCTGAGCAGACGGGAAACGAGTTCTGACGTTGCAAACAATACCGATGGACTATACTTAGTCGTGGCCAGGTGGTGGCCGCAAGCGCGGAGATGTGCGAAAACATTGAAGACGCGTTGAGCCTGTGCTGCAATTTCACTTCGACATTTGGTGATCACTGATTCCTCGTTTGCACGGTCACTATCGAGCTACTTTCAACCTAGCGGCTGTGAGTGAAGTCTCAGAAAAGCAAGAAAATGCCCAGGACGGTGATGGAAGTGTAGGCTGGAAAACACGAGGCGCAAAACACGAGGCGCGTGCGTGGGGCAGCTTCCCGCTTCAACGCGCAGCAGCTGCCAGCGAGCATACCCCAAAGTGCGTACACGACTTTTCCGGCCGCCAACAAGCTGCCAACGCCCTTGAAGTCTATATGTGTAGGCCATGTCACACCTCCTCTTCGCCCTTTGGATCCGTACCCGTCTTGTGCTTCATCGCCTGCGCCTCGTCATGACAGACGCCGCCCACCGACACCTCGCCCTGTTTCCCGAAAATCCCCGCACCTGCTCCTTTGACATGCTCATCGACTACCTCCCGAGACTCATCGATCACACTGACATCAAAGTGACCTCCCTGCAGCACTACAAGGAGGAGAGCAACCCTGCCCGCCACGAATTCGTGCTCGCGCACGTGAGCTACAAGCTTGCGGGGAAAGACGCTCGGGGAGCTGTCATCTTCGAGCGGGGGATCCAGCCACCGGCTGTCCATGAGCGGTCGATGTCGGATTCCGACCTCCGCACCATACCGTCGCGCTCTTCCCAGTCTCTCCGTTCTTCGTCGCACTCCTCCTCCGTCTCAAGCTCAATCCCCGTCCCTGCTTTCGACAGGGCGATTCTCGCGGCCAGGGCCGAGTCCCTTCTCCTCGGGCGCGAGGTCGGCCCGCCGTTTCGCATCTTCAACGTCGACGGCGATCACGAGTCCGCGACGGACTCTTTTATGAAGCTCGTCGCCATGGCACGTCTAGTGAGCCATGAATTCCCGGATTACCAGCTGTACAAAAGGCAGTGTTATTTTTATGGCGTCGTCCTGTACGAGCTGTTCACCCGGGTCGTCCGTGATACCACGAAAGAGTTCTCGCCCAACCTGCAGTCAAAGGTGATGGGCAGGGTCGTATTGCTCGGATTCAGAATCGGGCAGCCGTCCGAGTCGGCCATCAGACGCCTGGTTGAGTTGTTCCAGAGAACAGCGTGGCCGAACGTCGAGCAGGTATGTCGGCTCCCCCGACTGAGAAGCATTTTTGTCTTCATCTTATTATTGTAGATGGTGGTCGAACAGAAAGCTTCGCTACTCGCGGGTGCACGTATATTGACAGCGGAGGAGCATGCCCAAGAGCTCGCGGGTGAGCGGGCCCGGGCAGAGGAGGAGCTCGCGGGTGAGCGGGCCCGGGCAGAGGAGGACCTCGCGAAAGAGCGGGCCCGGGCAGAGGAGCGGCGCGCCCAAGACCTCGCGAATGAGCGCGCCCGAGCAGAGGAGCGGCGCGCCCAAGACGTCGCGAATGAGCGCGCCCGGGCAGACGAGCGCATCCGCGCGGCAGAGGAGGAAATGGCGCAGGAAATGGCGCAGATGAAGGAGGATCTGGCCCAGATGTCAGCGCGCATGGCGAGGTCGTGGTAATATGAGGAGCACTCGTCTTTGTCTAGCATGATATGAAGGATATTTTGCGCATTCATTTGTCTCTTGCCCTGCGCGCCACGGCGCGACGTGTGAATGGTCCATTCGCGTTCATAGGCGCCGTTATGCGCAGGCGGCGTCGGTGATCCACCATCGGCAGTTTGCGCCGACGATGGGCGTCTAAGTCGGTCTTGTCCGATTGAAGTCCGTCGAGCGCTTATTCACCGCGCAGCCCGCGCGGCGCGATTGCTAGCAACGCACCGGAGAAGCCTGTGGCGTGGGAACGTGGACTTGGGCGGAAATTTTTTTCATCTTTGGCTGTTCTCTGACTGTCGAAGCAGATGTTCCCTCTCCCTGCGGGTTCCGCGCTCGAGCGGGAATTCAATTTAGCCGAAGCCTTTGAAGAATCACCCTCTGTGCAGCTGGATCGTCTCATCGCTCAGGTTGAACTCACCAATCGCCAAGATCCTCGCCGCCATTGGATTCAGCATCAGCGTTCCATGGCCTCTTCGTCTGCTGCTTCTTCGTCTTCGTCGGCGACGACGTTGTCGGCCGTCCCTGGTGCCCCCGGCGCCCAGGCTTGGGCTGCCACCGATTTCGAAACATTCAAGCTCAACAAGCTGGTGTCCAAGAGCGCGTCGTCTGAGCAGGACGGCACCATCGACGACTCCATCCCGTCAGCGCTGCGCGAGGCATTTCGTCGGGCGGTTGGTACGGGTACCACAGAGGGTGCCGAGCGTTATAACACGGGGGCGGGCAAGCTCGTGGTACGTGCATTGTGTTGGTCACCGTCGGTGTAGCTCATGCATTCGGCAGGGATGTGCGCGTTGCGATGACACCGGCAAGACATGTGTCATCAAGCGGAGCCAGGCGAAGTGCGAGACGTGCCGGAAGGACAAGCAGGGGTGCAGCCGCATCCAATCCTACCACGAATACCGGGCGCGCGCCGCGATGGACTCCGATGCGGCCTTCGCGGCGGTGGGCGGGTCGTCGGCGTTCGATCGTTTCGTAAGCGACTTTTACGGTCAGAAAAATGCGAGCGCACACAGTCGTCCTAAGGGCAAAACGTCGACCCTGGTGCTCGAGACCCAGGTTGACGACGCTGAGGGGTCCGCTGCCGGCCTTTCCAATCCACCACGTTCGCCGCGGTCGGTCGCAAGCGCCGCGCCAAAGGCGCCCAGCAAGCGCAAAAGCCGCTCGGCGTCTTCGCACGCGCAGGGTGTTCAGTCTGATGGGGAAATCGGGCAGGACAACGATGCCGAAGACTTGCCCGCGCCGTCGGACGAAGGTGAGGCCCCAGTCAAGGTAAGTCTCCGACGTCGAGGTGCTCGTCCCTTGCCTGATCGCCGCGCTTGCAGCGCCCGCGCCGTCGTTCTCCGGAGGAGGTGTCGCTGTTGTTGGATAACGAAGGTGGTAGGACCAAGAGGGCTTCCCGCCACGGACGCGCCGACGCGACCAAGGCCCTCGCCGAAGCGGCGAAGGTCCGTGTCGAGCTCGCAGATTTACGGAAGCAGTACAACCTCCTGGCGGCAAAGTTCCTCACGGCGCAAGACGAGGTCGGGCGAGCGCGCGCCTCCGAGAAAGACGCTCTGCGGTCGCGCGACAGCCTTCGCAAAGAGTTGGGGTTGTTGACAGACAACACCGGCCGCATTGCTGAGGAGGAGGGCGCCACCATGGCGCACCCTGAGGGTCGCATGACTGAACTCGAGGCGCCTCCGCTTTCGGCGCCTTCGACTGGCCTTTCCGACCCTGGTGGTGCGACGGTGCGCGAGGAGCACCGAGAGTGCGAGCGCCAACGCCAAGACTTGGAAGCTAGGCTTATGGGGGCTTTAAAAGAGGTTGAGGATCGCACTCGGGAGCTTACGATCTCTCAGGAACGGTGTCGCGCCGCCCTGCGCGACCAGGATGTACTGCCCCACAATCGGGACGCGCTTCTGCAAGCTCAGGCAGCCTCGTCGGCGGGGCCGTGGATTCCAAACCCTGAAGGGTGTGAGCAGACCGGCGCGCAGGATCTTGATGGGGGGCGCTTACAGCCCGCTCGTGGTAAGTCTCATCCAGCGGTTTCGTTGTGGCGGGGCCTAACACTCTTCCAGAGGACGCGCTTAGGGAGGCAGAGCGACGGGCTTACGGTGGCCTCCTCGGCGTTCTGTCGCTCGAGCTCTGCAACGTGCGCTTGGGCGAGGATGCCGCTTTAAATGCCCTCGAACAGGCCGACATCGAGAAAGCCGCCGCGGAGTTGCGCAGGGCAAACCGCGCCCTTGCCGCTTCGCAGGACCGACTTCACCGGGAGGTGGAATCGCGGGTGAGCTTTGGACTCCTTACCCAGGATTTCACGGCCACGATTGGGGCCCAAATGAACCAGTAGATCACGATGTAAATATTTTCTTGTCGCGGCCGTAATGACGCTTGCTTTTTCTCGTCCAGTGTTAACTTTCGTAAGTACGCGGGCGGTGGAGGTGATGAAAGGACATCAGAGATTCAGAGTTTTGAGTAACAGCGTATCAGGATGCACGGGATTGCTGCGCCCGGGCTGCGCGCTGGCATCCCTGGGCGCCGGGCGCCTGCGCTACAAGGAAAGCAGATAGAGAGGAGGAATGGGATGACAGTGAACACGTCTTGACTGTCAGAGCGGTCGCAAGCGTGAAGACGATGGTGCCCATGGGGCGACCCTTCGGCGCCCGTGCGCGCATCGGCACCGTCCTAGTCAACACGCGGGTCGGGCTCCTTTCCCGTGGGCGCACCTGGGCGCCGGGCGCTGGCGCCACCAGGAGGACGCGGATAGGGATTCCCGCTCCCGCCCAAACAAAGAGGAGAAACTAAACCGTGGGTGTAATCAGGAGAACCACACATCGCCATCGGGCTGAACTTGCGTGATTGAGGGGAACATGTGCGGGATGGCCTACTTGGGCGCCGGTCGCGCAGGCTTTGACAAGAACGCGAACATGAAATTTCAAACGCCGAGGGGCCTTGTCCACCAACGACGACGGCGACTCTGTGATGGGCGCGCCGCGCGCGTCAACAAAGAATTTTGCGCCCCCGCAGCGCTGTCACAATGGAATCACCTTGACGTGTCATTTTTTTTCGGCGGGGTTGACTGACAGGGGTGTACACTCAAAAAAAAAAAAGTGAAGATGGTGCAAGTCCGCCGACAGAACAAAAAGTCGCTATTGTCATTGCTTTCCAAAAGCGCTGTGAAGCGCGCGACGGGCGACGAAGTTGGAGGGTTCTCGCGGGCCTGCCATACCGACGACTGATACTTCGGTGGCGGAAGTTCAACACGCCCCGTCGCTGGCGCGTGCGTAGGCTGCGACAGCCGGGACGACACAGCGTGGCAGGGATGCCACGTGTTTATCAGACCTTAAACTTGGCGCGCGTGAGTCGGGCGTAGCGCCCGTTAAGCGCTCGTGGCTGCGCATGCGGCATCAAGGGTCGGTCGGGAGAAGCGTATGCCGTGGGAACATAAACTTGTGAAGTTTTTTCGTCGTCGTCGGTTGATGTTCTGTTTTCCTCTTGGTTTCCACTTCCAACGTTCCACTCCTCCCCACTGCTTTGTCGCTTCCTCGCTGACTAGACCCCGCGCCGACATATCTTCCTCGTGCAACAAGGACATGTCTTCCTCAGCGGCCGCGCACGCGTCGACGTCTGGGTCTTCGGCGAACCCCAGCGCTCCGACCTCTTGGGTGGCCACCGACTTTCAGACCTACAAGAGGAACAAAGTTGTGGGGAGGAGTGAAATCGGGAAGCAAGACGGTAAAGTCGATTCCGAAATATCAAGGTCCATGCGCACGAAGTTTAGCAAGGCGCTTCGGCCTGAGTCCCTCGTCTGGGTGGAAGAATACAACAACGGTCTGGGGAAGTTCGTGGTAAGTCCGCTCGCGCGCTCCACATCCATCGCCGGTGCTCAAAGCTCGTGCAGGGGTGCCAGCGCTGTGACGAGGCGCAAAACGCGAAGCGCTGCGAAATCTCGCCCGACCGGGCGAAGTGCGTGCAGTGCGGGGCGAAGAAGGGCTGCTCGCGCACCCAGTCCTTCCTTGAAGCTCGGGCGCGCCACGTCCTCGCTTCCGACTCCGAATTTTCCCAAATAGGCGGAGCGGCGGCATTCGATCGTTTCCTCGTCGACTACTACGGCTCGAGGAAGAAGGACGCGGAGCGACATCAAGCCGAGCAACCGTCAGAGGCGGCGCACAGGGCCTCCTCCACGCACAGCATGGCGACTGCCGGTGGTGCCGGCTCCTCGAGAGG
Organism: Plicaturopsis crispa FD-325 SS-3; assembly: GCA_000827205.1. Taxonomy (NCBI): domain Eukaryota; kingdom Fungi; phylum Basidiomycota; class Agaricomycetes; order Amylocorticiales; family Amylocorticiaceae; genus Plicatura; species Plicatura crispa. The sequence goes on along the minus strand of KN832593.1, from coordinate 5,140 downwards.
AACGCCGGGGGCGCGCGGCGGCAAGCCGACCATGGTGGTCGAGTTGCCTCCGCGCGGCGGCAAGCAAACGTCGGCGCGCTCGTCGCATTCCGTCGACACGACGCCTGCTAAGGTGCTTGGCAAGCGCAAAGCGGAGACGGTGCAGGACGAGGACGAGGACGCGGAGGGCGAGGAGGAGGAGGAGGAGGAGGAGGAGGAGGAGGAGGGCAACGGCGAAGGGTCCGCTGCACGTGGCGGTTATGGCCCCAACGTCAAGGTGAGTGGTGTCATGTAAGATGGTCTCCCGCAAGTAGGTCCTTACGCAGCCCTCTCAAGCGTGCGCGCCGCGCGACGTCGGCGCCCTCGGACGACGACGATAGCGAGGGGGTGCCCGAAAGCGCCGCCCTGAAGCAGCAGGTCCTGGCCGCGAACGCGAAGGCTGCCACCGCCGAGCTTCGTGTCGCGAAATCTGAAGGCAAGCTCACCCGAGCCAAGGCGAAGCTCCAAGCGTCGCAGGAGCGCGAGGAAGAGCTCCGCGACTCCCTACGCACGGTTCAGGCGGAGTTCAAGCAGCGGGAGGCAGCCATCAACCGCCTCGGCAGCAAATTCGAACGCACTCGGGCGGAACGAGACAACGCCGTCGCGCAGCTCTCCTCCGAGTCGGCCGCGCACGAGGTTGCTCTCCGAGAGCGCGACAACACTATTGCCTCCCTCGAGTCCCGCCTAGCCCAGCAAGCTGCCGAGTTGGGTGCCCGGTCGGCGGGTCCAGGCGCGACTGCGGTCGCCGCGCCCGATGGTGAAGCCGCCCAGCACGCGGCCGCGCTGCAGGAGAAGCACAAGGCGGAGATCACGGCGCTTCGCGAGACCATCGGCCGGCTGGAGGCGTTGTTGGAAGGCGACCGCGAGCTGCATCCCCCGCACCATCCATCGTATGAGGGTGACCGAGGTCATGCAGCAGCGCTAGACAAGGCGCTGGCGGATCACGAGGCCGATCGCGAGGAATTCCGCCGGGTCCGCGAGGATCTCCAGGGGGCCTTCATCCGTGCCCAGCGGGAGATCATGAGCCTGCATGCGTCGGCGCAAGCCGCCGAGGACCGCCACCGTTATGACCTCCGCGAGCAAGATGCCCTCCGCTCCGAGGTGCATAGGTTGTCGCGGTCTCGACCCGCCCTCCCCGCCGCGCAAGGGACCCCGGATCTGACCGCGGAAGACCAGTCCGACATCGCTGCCTATGTCGCCCGGCGGGACGAGCGCTCACTCGGTATGTGTTTTTTTTCTGCGGATCGTTGTCGGCGGCGCTGATTGTTTCTACCGCAGCTGAGGCGCGTCTTGCAGCGGAACGCGAAGTCTACGGAGGACTGCTCGCGGCCTTGACGGTGGAACTGAGCGTCCTGCGCTCCGCGCAGGACGCAGCCATGGATGCGCTCGCTGAGCCGGATTTCGACAAGGCCCTCGTCTCGCTGCGCAACGCAAACAGCGCGCTGCGCGCCGTCCAAGATCACGTCCTGAAGGAAGCAGGTTCGCGCATCACTCTGAGTGGTTTGAGCGGGGACTTTGCTACTGGGATAAGGTCTCGTCTCGGGCTTTGATGTATTTACACTTTTTGTTGCCGCCGTCACGCGTAAATATCACATCTTGCTTCTTGGTCTTGCGCATGGGAACAGTGAGGTCACCACGCTCGCGCGTCTTGCAGGAGATTTGGGATGGCAAGGCCTTGAGGGCAGCGAGCCGACTAACACCGTCGGTGAAAGCGCCGACAAATCTGATTTCTGCCACCCGACTGGCGGTGACGGAGTGTTTGTTTAAACCCTCTAAACCCTCGCGCGATAGATTTTGGTTCTAATGCAACCGCTGCGATGCGCGCGCGGGCGAGTCCTCTCGCCGACCTAGGCGCCGTGATGCGCAGCTGGCGTCGCTGGGCCCCCAGCGGCAGTGGCGCCGACGATGGGCGTCTAGGTCGGTCTTGCCCGATTCAAGTCCGTCGAGCGCTTATTCACCGCGCGGCCCGCGCGGCGCGAGCGGTAGCAACGTACGGGAGAACCCTGTGGCGTGGGAACATGGACTTGGCGGAAATTTTTTTCGTCCTTGACTGTGATCGTTTCTGCTTCCCGTTCCTTCCCTCTCCGGTCTGATTCGCAGTTAAACTGTGGAATCCCAGCTTGTCGCCGAGTACACCCCCTCGCCGTCACATCGAGCGCCAGCAAGCTATGGCTCCCGCCGCGTCGTGGACCGCCACCGACTTCGACACATACAAGCGGAACAAGATTCCAGCCGAGATCGACTGGGACAAGGCAGGTGCCCCAGACGCAGGCCTTCCGGTGTCCGCGCGTACCAAGTTCCGCAAAGCGGTCGGGCAAAACGTTGGCAAGTACTTGAACGAGTACAATACCGGTGTGGGAAGACTGGTGGTGGGTAATTACTTTCTCCCGCCGCTGTCGTCTGGTCTCACGGGATCGGCAGGGTTGCGAGCGCTGTGCGAAGACGAAAAAGGTCTGCGTCATCAACGTCGATCGGGCAAATTGCGCGACATGCGGGGTTGATAAGAAGGGGTGCTCTCGCATCCGGTCGTGTCGCGAGGCCCGGGCGCGCCAGACCATGGACACGGACTCCGACCTCGTCAGCATGGGTGGGTCCCAACTTTTCGACCGCTTCCTGCGCGACTACTTCGCTAGAAAGCGTGTCGCCCGCCTCAAGAAGGGCAAAGCGCAGTCCGAGGACCCGAAGTCCTCGAAGCGCAAGAGGTCGCATCCCGTCACGCCTGGTTCGTCGAAGGGCAAGGGTCGGGCTCCCGGGCCCAAGTCAACCCCGGTCGACGAGTTGTCGGGGTCACCGCCTCGTCGTAGCGCGCGCTCCAAGGGCCCTGGAAAGCCCTGGGTAGAGGCCAGGGCGTCGGACCTGGACCGGTCCGGGGAGGAGGGCGAGGGGGGGGAGGACAAGGAGGATGAGGATGAGGATGAGGAGGACAAGGACGAGCACGAGGACGAAGACAAGGACGAGGAAGAGGACAAGGACGAGGACGAGGACGAGGACGAGGAGGATGATGATGAACTCACGGCCGCGCAAGCCACCAAACGGGCTAAGATGCGACAGGAGCAGGAAAAGGACGAGCTGACGGACGCGGAGGAGGAGACGCAGGAGGAACGCGACGCTTTTTGGGCAGCGTCAGAAGATGAGACATCGCTCGTCAAGGTGAGCTTTGTTTGTCGCATTTGCGCCCACGTCCGTCCTCATCTTTCGTTTTTTAGGCCGCGCGCCTAGCCACTCCCTACCCGAAGTCGCCGCGTTCCGACGACGAGTCGGTGGTCGCGCAAAGATACGCCCAGGTTCGCAAGCAGCTTGCCGACGCGCGGGCCGCTACCGACAAGGCCGAGGAGGAGAACGCCGTCCTGAGCGATAGGGTGCAGCGCTACAAGCAGAGGGCGATCCACGCCGACCTTGCAGCGCAGAAAGCCCGGGGCGATGCGGATATTGCGACCGCGAAGCTCGCAATTGCCGCGGACGCCCACAAGGCGGAAATCCAAACGTTGCAGGCGGACGGTCTCAAGTCCACGGCCTCCGCCCGATTGGCGATCGAGGACCGCGACAAGTTGCGGGATGAATTGGTCTCGTGCAAGTTTCATTTCGACGCTATAGTCAAGAGCCGCGACGAGGAGATTGCTCGGCTCCAGGACCGCATAAAATCGCTCGCGCAATCACCTCCTTCAACCGCGATTCCCGACCCTGGCGCCGCCGCTCACACGGCCTCCCTCGAGGCCCGACTTGACGCGCGAGGCGAGGAGGTTCTTGCGCTCCAGCAGGAGATTACTAAGTTGCGCGCTTCTGTGGCAGCACCCAATCCGCAGGACGCCGATCAGCATGAGCAGCCCGGCGCCCGCGCAACCCTTCAAGACGAGGTCGCGCGCCTGCGCGGACAAGTCACAATGATGGCTGCGGATGCTATTGCAACCCAGGAGCGCTTGCGCAGCGTTTTGCGTCGTCAAGACGAGCTCTTGACAGATCTGGCCGCGCTCCAGCCAACGCAGCCCTCTGGTGGGCCCTCAGCGGTGGATGAGAAAGGCGTCGGCGCCAAACTCCAAGAGGCGCAATTCAAGCGCGCTCGCGGTACGTTCGCCTTTGTCGCGTTGCGATTGTGAGCGCTAACTGTTTTTTTATAGCCGAGGCGAGTCGGGAACAACGAAAAATATACGGTGGACAGATGGCCGGTCTGTGTGTCGAGGTCGGCCTGGCGCGCACTTCCGCGGACGCCGTCATAGACGCCTTACAACAATCCGATTCCGAGGCCGCTCTGGCGAAGATGGGCGCCACTACCCAGTCCCTCCGCCGCGTGCAAGAGCACCTTCTACAGGAGGTCATGTTGAGCCGGAGGTTACAGGATCTCAGGCAGGACGTAGTGGCTGGTGTTCGGGCCCGGATGGACTCTTAATGTATATCTTTTCATCTTGTCGCACCGCCCCCACATATACTCGTAGTTGTTGTCTCGCCGCCCGCATGAATTAAATTCTTTGCTTGGTCCCTGCCAGTTGTAAGTTTTGTGGTCGTTCGCCTTTGTTTCGACGTGTCAGCGCCGTGTCGCTCGTCGGCTCAGTCGCGCCCCAAACGCACACGAAGCTAGGACTGAAGAACACAAGACAAAAACATGTCAATGGTCGGGAGTCCCCAAGAACGCGGGGCTGATTGGCGCCTCGCCGACTCCCGAAATGCCGTTGGTCGGCGGGGGGAGATGGGTAGAAAAGAGCATTCGAGCCGTTAGCTTGTGCGCGCGAACAAACAGTGAAAGCCACTGACAGTGTCGTACCCGCGCAATGACTGGCGGGGCGTTGCGGGCGACCTGGGAGGAGACTGTGTGCGCGCGCACAAAGACTCGCCGTTGGGATGGAACTTCCAGAGGGCGCAGCGCAGCGGCAGGACTGTGCCGATGCACGCGCAGGCTGGGTTCCAAAGTCGCCGCGCGCGCATTGCGTTCGATAAACCTTAACGCAAGGTTGGGGTTAGGGTTAAAGTTAGTGTTACACTATGGCCGTGTACCCGCGCATTTACCGGCGGGGCGCTGCAGGCGACCTGGGAGGAGAGCTTGCGCGCGCGAGCGAACACTGGAAACCATTGTCGGTGCCGTGTAACCGCGCATTTATAGGTGGGGCGCTGCGGGCGACCTGGGAGGAGA
>KN832592.1:26214-38768 GCA_000827205.1 Plicaturopsis crispa FD-325 SS-3 | reverse complement strand
TCCATCGAGTGGATAAGGAGTGGATAAGGAGGAATAAATGTAACCCGAGGCCCGTGCGTACGCGCGGCGATGCTGAACTTACACAGGCCCCGGGAAGCTCACCCATTTTCGTGTCCGCCGAAATGGCCAAATTTGGCCCTCAAATATGCTATAATTTTGGCCTCAAATATGCTATTCGGACAAGGGTTTACTATACACAGGTGACAGCCGGGGGGGCGCCTCCGGCGGGGTACATACATGTCAAAATTTTTCGGCGCGCTCCGCGCGCATGCCCTCAAATATGCTATAACGGACATGTATATGCCAAAATTTTTCTCAAATCGGCCTCAAATGTGCTATTCCGGACAAGAAAATGGCCGATTTTGGGCCCTCAAATATGCTATTTCCGGACACGAAAATGGGTGAGCTTCCCGGGGCCTACTTACACCGGCGCTTCGGAGCTTGCAGTGTCCCTTTTGCTTGGGCTTTTTCTTAGAACATGGAGGTGGGGCTTACTATGTTTTATAGCAAAACCCTATCAACACGATAGGGCGTTTATGAAAAGAAAACGCCCATCGGGCATGAATAAGCCGCTCCCCAACTACCTATGGAGGACATGTAGAGAAGACTTTATCCGCCCCATCGTGGCGAAAGGGACATCCATCTGAGTAGAACCTACTGCGTTCGAGTGACAAGCCTACAGCTTTGTATCGACACTGCGAGCTTGACTGCGAGCTACGCTTCTTCATTCTCATTTTCTTGATTTGGACCACAACGCTGCGCGCTCTCGCATCGCGTTATTGCTGTTTTCACTCGGCAAGGCCGCAGGCGCGCGTCGATTTCTTACTTTTTTCGGTAAGGGCTAACCCTAGCGTAGAACTTTCTCCTTCCTCCACTTTCCTCCTCGATTTCTCCACAACCGCTGCTGCTATTGTCCCATGCTCTTCTGTTATGAGGTCTACTTGTCTGTCCCGAGGTCTAGGTGTCACTTTTACCGGAAATTTTGGGCCAGAACTCGCAATATAGGATCGGAACCTGCTCTAGCACACTTTCTACCAGATGCGATATGCACACACGGCCAGACGGCTTCACTGTCACTCCAGTATGTTGAAGGAGATGGCTATAGATGCTGGGTTAGTTTCGGGAGGTTTAGCTTTGCTCTAGGGCACTTGGAACAGTCAGAGGGTGAGTTCGGCAACTGAATATGGTGAATTTGCTCGTGTAGAGGGATGGGGCGGCATTGGAATGCATATATTCTTCATGATAGTGTGAAATATACGAGGGATACATACAGTGAAGACCCCCATTTGAGAGCCGTAGCAATTAGCTCCTGTAACCGGACGAGTTTTCGTTGCTCGACGAGTAGCCCTGGCCAGTCCGACGGCGCCGCGTTGGGTACAACGTTCTTCCTGCACGCGCACGGTATCCAGAAGTTGAAAGAGCCATCGTGCCGTGCAGATAACGAAATGATGTACTCTGGCAGCTCGCGACTGGATATTGCGAGTCAATATGTTCGTAGGCCAATGAAAACATGTCTCTCACTTTGTATACCTGTTTACGGCCCTTGGTTTGAGCCCCATGACTCCATAGAGGGACAATCCAGAAGGTCGCCAGATGCAACGACGCACTAACGGGCAATATGGAGCCTCGTCTACGCAGTTGGCGCTACGGCATACAGCCTGTGAGCAGAAACCCGATATATATAGTGCATAAAGACTCACTATACTCTTCCCACCGATACCCAGACCACGCATCGTGATTGTCAAGCGCGACGGAGGGAGCGATCGTGTGCAAGGAGCGTTTTCTTGCTCTTCCGGTACTCCAGGAGCTCATCGTGCCATGGCACGAGTTCTGAAGCAGATATGCCCGTAAAAATGGCATGCACACATCAGGCTACATTAGGAGACCTCAGAGCAGAAGAGCTTTTAACGATAGCAGCAGCGGTTGTAGAGAAATCGAGGAGGAAAGCGGAGGAAGGAGAAAGTCCTACGCTAGGGTTAGCCCTTGCCGAAAAAAGTAAGAAATCGACGCGCGCCTTGCTGAGTGAAAACAGCAATAGGTCGCGTTCCACAGCTGCTTGCATTCAACGACGTACTCCGTAGATACTGCTGTATCAACATCCCCTCTTCAATTGCTATATTCTTTTCCTGTTCGGTCCCCGCCTGTCGGTCGTCGTGGCGTCGATTCCGCCCACCGTGACTCCACATTTTTACATCGCGCCCGACCTCGCCATCGACCTCTCCGTTGCAATCTCGCCGCCGCCTCTGAAACATCTGTTTTTCCTCGCAATCAATTATACTTTTGTCTGTGGAGATTTTATATGGAGTACATAGTAACTCAGTGCACGTCATATTCTGAGGACAGGATCGTGGATTTCGGTATAAATGGTGAGCATTTGAATGAGTACAAGGAGAAATCTGTCGCTAAAATGTCCCGGAGCGCAGCTCAGCAGCAGCATACTTTGCCCCGCCAAACGATTCTCACTACGGACAATTCAGCACTTTCCCGCAAACACCGAACCAATTTGCTTTCCTGCCTCCCGATCAACAACATCAATGGCAGCAGCCGGTATACCGCATTCCTCCAGGGCCCGCGAACTCATTCGCATTCCAAAACCATTTTGCTGACACGTTCATCCCGCCTTCGCCAGCCCATCCGACACGCCCCGTCTTACAAGATAGAACTCCGGGAACTGTCAACACTTCCTCTGCGGCCCCGACACACGGGACGAAACGGAAGAGGGTGTCGGACACATCTTCACAGCCTCCGCCGGTACCTGGTGTTGGACCAGCCGCGACTCCTCCCGTCGTGTTGCCTCCTGCCGGTTCAATCGTCCACCCGCCGCCCAATGGAAGCGAGTCTAGTACCGCTCAAGCAACCGATGTATGGTACAATACTCGGAAACTGACTACGCGCGAACGTCCTGCAACACTTTCGGACTACGAGCCAACATACAAGACCCAGCCCGATCAGAACGAGACGCCATTCCTAGGCTGCCGTTTTTGCACGTAAGTTTCTCAGGCAGGATATCTGCCCATCTCGCAGAGGACTCATTGCTCTCTAGTGCCGAAGCAGGAAGCAAATGGCAGACCTGGAAGAAGACCCACGGCCAAACCAAATCCATTCGCGGTCACTTGGTCAAGGAGCATTGGGACGCGTACCGCGCTGTTGTTATTACGCAGAAATTGAAGTCCTGGATGACTCTGACTAACGCGTCTGGTCCTGACGTGCACGCGGAAGAGCCACGGAAACGCGAGCCGTTCTCGCTCAAAGGATTTTACATGAGGCTTATCGGGTCGCTGTCGATAACCAGGTGTGTTCATATCCGAGAATGCAAATTATATGATCTCATCTCGTGCACAACTATAGGCCATTAGTGTCGTTGACAGCCCAGAGCTCAGGGAGCCGCTCCTCTTCTTGGGGACACAACTTGTTGACTCGGATATCCCGCATCGCACGAAACTGACGGAGCTCATCATCAAGAGATTTGACGAAGAGTATGCATTGATCATCAAGGATATAGAAGTGAGTAATCCGTCTACTTACTTCGGTATGTATGCATTTGCTTATCTCAGTTTCATAGAATGCCGTCGGTCGGGTCTCATTTACCAGTGACTGCTGGTCTCGCCAGAACCTGTCGGACTTCATGGCTATCACGGCACCGGCACATCATTGTACCCATGATAGTGACGGCCACCTCGTCCTGCGCTCCCAACTTGTTGCATTTCGCAATGTTGGCCAGTCGCATACGGGAGAAAATATTGCCCGCGAAACTATGGCTGTTTTGAAAAGGCTGAATGTCCTCCATCGGGTAAGCAAAACCAGTCCCCTACATGTTCACAAGCTGATGAAAGTGCTGAATTAGCTCGGCATGTTCATGCTCGATAACGCGTCACAAACAACAATTTTTGACAAGGACGGCAACCGTATCAGGTATGCTATTTCTCGGTTCTTTTGGAGCTCGTAATAACATTGCTACATAGGTGTTTTCCCCATGTTGTCAACATTTCGGTCCAAACAGGCTTGAAGCATCTCACGGAAGCTGAAATGCCGCCCCCGCGCAGCACCACGTTCGACTCTATCCCTGAGGAATTTGACGACGACGACGATACGGGTGACGCATTCCCCAGCAGTCAGTCGACCGCCCCACTCAATGCGGACCCCGAATATTTTGAGGCGCTCAAGAACGACGTTGTGAAAGCGTCGCGGACACTCGTAACCGACTGTCGCGCATCGGGGCAGCGACGCGACGCGTTAAAGGCCACGATCCGCGATGGCAACAAAGCGGAAGATTGGTCTGAATGTGAGCAGATCGAGCTCGACTCGGACTCTGAGGGCACACGCTTTCTGCGATGCGTAGCGCTACTGCGCGGTGTCGAGACCCGATGGTCATCAACTTTTTTGATGATTGATCGTGTTCTAGAGCTATATCCGGTGCGTTTGCTGCTTAGGCTATCTCATCTCATCTCGCCTGTACTGATCTCCGTCCCGTACTTCCCCAGGACGTCGAGCGTTTTCTACGGGCTGACAAGCAACGCAAGATCAGCCATCGTCAACTATTTGTTAAAGAGCGTGAGGTTCTCCATGATATCCGACAGTTCTTGCACGCGCCTCATCTAGTTCAGGAACTCGTCTCGGGCCAGAAGACCCCGACGCTCTCACTTGTCCTGCCAATGTAAGTACGAAGAGCTCATTGACGTGCTTCGTGAATTATCCGAGGATTTGCCACGAATTTCGCATGCCATCGATGCCTCTATTCTCAAGCTCGAGCGGTACCTTGCAAAGACACGCAGCACGCGCATCTATGCACTGGCCATGGGTACGTCCAAGTCATGTTCTTTCTCAATGGTGTCTTTACTTACTACGAGCTTGATAGTCGTCAACCCGACCGTCAAATTCAAATGGCTCGAAGATCATTGGACACCGTCAGAACTCGCTACTGCGCGTGACTTCACACGAGAGGCTGTGAGCTACCGTCGCCTTTGTAGCCCACCGCGTTTATAATGCTCGCAACGACCCGCTCTGTTAGATGATAGCCTTCCAAACTGCTGCGAGACATGCACGTTCGACTACCGATGCTTCGAGCTCGAGCGCCGGTGCTTCTACTACACGCCGTGGCCAACGCTCTGTCCGAATCCCGACTGCATCGAGTGGTGCTTGAGCGCTCAACTCGGGCAGCAAGAACCTGCGAAGCCTTCGCAAGTCGAAGTCGGGCAGCAGTGGGAGCTTTTCCGCGGATTCTCCGCGACTCTCAGTGTCGTCGACTCGCGCTTCGGGCCCAACTTCTGTAGACCGTGAAGCCGAAGAACAGCGGGCGGTAAAACTCGACGAGAAGGCTGTGGATGAGGAGCTCGTGCGATATGTTGAAGCGGGCATCATCGACGACGAGGATGAGCTCGATGATTTCGACTTGTTGCGATATTGGCAGGTATATGCGACTCTTCGATACGGTCCTATCATTGTTGACATTGATGTTTCAGGCTCAAAAGTTCAAGTTCCCGTTGCTATACCGCGTGGCATTGGATGTCATGCCTGTCCAGGCATCGGCCGTACCCTGCGAGCGCGTCTTCTCTTCGAGCAAAGCTACCGACACCGATCAGCGCAACAGTCTCTCACCGGTGATGATGGAGATGCTTCAGATACTGAAATACTGGCTCGGTCGGACCGCCTCGACTTTGCTAACGAGTGGTCGGCCAAGGAAGAGGAGCTGTGGGTCCTGGATATCGACCCCTCTGTCTTGCAGGATATAATAGTCCTACTCAATTCTTAAATTTATTTTTTCTTGAGCGACGAGAAATTACCCGAACGTTACCCGACGTGATGTTGATGAGCGTGAATGACCGACGCGGAGTCCAAACTCGCAGTAGCTGTAAGTGCAGGTAGCGTTGAGAGCATAATTCATGGAGAGAACCCACTGGCAGTGCGGGGCGGCCCATTTCTGGCCACCTAAGGCCGTGCAGGGATCTGAACTGCCAACTTCAACTTGACTTCCGGCATACATATAGGAACGATCATCTTCCTATTCGTGTGGCTGCCTACGGGAGACTAACTTCCGGCAGCCCTAGCAGGCTCGTCTGACGTCGAGAGCCGGTTCCGGTCCGATCTGGAGACTGCAGAAATTTACTCAGATAAGCAACAGATAAGAGTCGGACTTTGACTTGGGCGAAAGATTACAGACTCTGTAGTACCTGCGACACCCAGCTCCTTCCTTCCTGCCAGAATCAAACTCCATCGTTCTCAAAAATGCAGTAGCAGTCTCAATGCTCTCAGTGCCCAGATGACTGACAGACGAGAGGTTTGGAGACAGATATACTCTATTTCAACAAGCACTGAACTTGAGCAGTAGGAGCCTACTAGGAGGTGAGCAACACACTTACAGTACTCAGCGACGACCGTCGCCCCTCTTGGCGAAGCAAGCGGAGGGCTCAAAGCCTTCAACTTTTGTTCGCCAATTCGGTCGGTGAGTGAGTTAACGTTATCAGGTCTTCACCAGGTACTCTTATCTATTTCCAAGTTAGCAGCCCAAAAATCGTCGGTGCTGGTTTTCCCTCTCTGCTGAGACATCACAATACACATGCATGGGTCACCGCTCTCTTGCCCAGTAGGTGCTGTCGTACTCTATGAAGGCCTGAAGACCAAAGTTGCTCAGGGGCTGAACGTTTGGAGGAGTCTTACGTATCGATTTGGCCTATATGCGGTCTCGGTATCGTAAGTTCAGGTAAGCTGCGCCCGTCGAAGCTGAACATTGAATATTGAACGTTGAACCAACTTTTGAACATCGTCAGAAGACGTTCAAGCTCCGTGCTCTACTCTGTTTTGCCTGTGCTTTCCCTGTGAACCCTGGACCGTTTCTCTCGTCGACTCCTATTGAAGTGTCTCAGTAAGTTCCAGCAATCCCTCTCCCTGGGATTCTTTTTCTCATGTTTTCTGGTGGTTTTTGCTACAGGGCTACGAATCCTCTCCATATCCAAACGCCAAACCATGTCCAGGGTTCTGCGACCGCGCACCCGCCGCACGTATGCAGAACGGCAAACAGACTTGGAGGACGAGGACGAGCAGGCCGCCCATCCGGAGGCGGTAGATGCGGAGCTCCCTTCGGGCAGTGAGGAGAGCCCGAACAAGACCAAAACCTCGGAGGTCAGTGGCCTGAAATGGTGAATTTTGCTGAACCTGACGTCGACAACGTGTGCTCCATTTTAGCTTCCCGCGACCAGCGCGGTCACATCGTACGGACCTCGATACCATCCCGATCTGGAAAACTATGGCCTAGCCTTTCTCGATGCACTACAGGCATGTGTCTGTGTTGAATGCAGATTGGCTATCCCCTTGAACCAGATAGCGGGTCATATCTGGCACTACCACCCACGACTCTGGAGCCATGTTTCACCGTCTCGAAGAAAGCATAAAGAGGAGGACGACGCATCAGCTTCAAAAAATCGCCAAGGCAGATCTGTGCCAAAAAACAAAATCAAAGACAAGGTCCAGAAAATATTGGACGATAACCAGTATCCGTATACAGAGGAGGGCATTGCATTCCACTTCCGACAAATAAAAAAGCCGATTCCGGCGCTCCCGCTTCTCCAGCCACCTGAGCCAGGCTATGAGTGCGGAGTATGCGGGCACTGCGTACCGTTGCCCTCAACTATGGACTCGCACATCTCCGCCAAACACGGCCGAGATAATGCACGAGGAAGCAAGAGCGTCTTTATACAAAGAGCGGCTTCGAATGGAAGCTATAAAATCTACTGGAGTGTCCTCGATCCTCGAATGGATAGGAGCTCCCATACTACGGATACCTCACATGCATGTTATATCAGCATGTTTGGCCCCCAACTAGCCAAGGACCGAGAGACGGAGAAGGCCAAGAAAACTGAGGAGATGTTGAAAGAGGAGTGCTATCACGGGCTAGACATTGGCTCGTTCATGGCAAAATCGGGCTGGCACGAGTTCGGGAAAACCATGGGGCTGCAGACGAGGCGCCGTCTCATCGTCCAAGCAGGGCCACTTTGCAGCAGGGACCCGGCATATCTATCTGGTGTCAAGGGCACCGGGAGACAATATTTGGCAAGTTTGTCGGCCCGGGACAGTCCTCATTTCGCTATCATGGAGAAGTTGACGAGATGGAAGTCTCGGCGGTATGTACCCTCTTTCACCTGTTTCTTTGTCAGAGTATCCAAATTGACGCTGCGTGTCATCCAGTATGGCATTTGCATTCTTGTCTACTCCGGAGGCAAGGGCTCAGTATGGAAACGCCCTCGTTGAGCTGGCGGACATGGTTCTCCGCGCAGTCGACTCGCAGGAGGTGCAGATTCGGGACGACGTCCAGCCATCTCAATCCGGCTTACGTCCGCTCTCCACGAGGAGTCCAGTTGAGGATGACCCTGACTTGGAACAAAAGTACGAGGACGAGGGAGAGCTCCGAGAGAAGGACGTAGTTGAGGTTGGTGAAGAAAATTCTGAATACGACGCCACGCACATTCCCGGAGTACGGAGCATCGACGAGGATGTTGGTGAGGACGAGGGTAGCACTGGTGAGGACTGCGGTCAGGACGATGACGAGAATGACGAAGACAACGAGGATATCACCGACGACTTCCCGAAGGCTGCCGACCTCATAATCAGCGAAAGTCAGCACGACGCTGCTCGCGCCTATCTGTCTGTTCTCAAGAAACGAGAGTCGAATTCCAGCGAGCTTTTGAAGCACTTTCACCGGTTGCTCCTGGCCATTTTCACCACCGACCCTGTCATCACGGCGCCTAAGGAAATGCGCTTCCAAACGCCTGTGGAACTTTTCCTTATTTCCAAAAGCTGGAAATGGGAGGATGGCACCTCACGGACCGCCAAGCAAATATCATCTTATCTGAGCATCCTCCAGTACGGGGTGCTCTTTTCCATCCTCAAAGAGGCCGTCTCGTTTTGCCCCCCCGGAATGAGGGCGGAAGAGTAAGTGCGTCTCTTGTGTTGACAGAACCCTCGCTGAATAAAATTATTTCTCAGAGTCGTCAACAAATTCGATTACTGGTTCCGTACGGACACGACATGCCCGTTCGCCGCTATAAGGTCTTATCAAGGCATTGCATGGCAGGAGGTCAAGAACAACATCAGTCTCCCGCGTATCATGTTTGACGAGCGAGATCCCGATAAGATTGCATGTGATGGCATACCATTGTCAGTCACTCGGATGCAAAACGGTACGACCGGGGAAGCTGACAACACCTCCACCATTTTGTACCACCAAATCCTATTCGACATGACCCTCGCCGAGTGGAAGCATACGATCCGCCCGGAAGATATTCGCGACAATCCCCAAGATAACAGCGTTGGGTACGGCTTCGTGAACCGAGAGACCTTTTGCAAAGGGATCGAGGACGTCGGTACCGTCTTATGCGAAAACGATAAGCTCAGGAAATACTTTTTCCAATGGCGGGACGATGGAGCTGGTGGCGGTCATTGGGTCCTTCACCGAGAAAATTGCCTGAAGTGGCTGCAGGCTGTCGGGGACTTCAGGGAGAGCGCCTATTTCTTGATCCATATTCTGGCCGGACTCCCAAAACGATTGACAGAAGAGGCCCTGACGAAAGTCCTGAACATGCTTGGTCGCACCCGGAATACATTCTGGACATCTGGCACCATCGCCATCGTCGGCAACTACAGCAAAACCACTGCCACGACGGGCTGCGACAAGGCGACCGTCCATATAGTGCCCGAGTTTCTAACGAACCTACTGCTGGTCTTCTTCGCCGTCGCTGCGCCTATCGAAGAATATCTCGTTGGAAAAATGTACCCCGATCGCCCGGGAAACATGAACTACAACTCCTACATGTGGCACAGTGAAGGCATGCGATGGACCGCTCTTCGTCTTGGAAAAATCTGCAACAAAAAAACCAAAGCGGTTTTTGGGACAGAGCTAGGCGCGTCTCAATTGAGGCACATCCTCCCTGCATTGGCTGAGCAGTTTGGTATGACCGGTGATCAACTGAGGCAGAAAGTCAACAAAATATACGACTTGCAGATGGGACATGCTACCTCAATGGCAATCCACCAATACGCTATCACGACGAACAGCCTTCAAACCATCGACCGTGAGACGTGGAAGCTATACCTACGATTCACGCTGAGTTGGCAACGCAAGCTGTGGGGATGTCGTCCGGAAGGCATGGAGAGAATGACGAAAGAAGGATTGGAGGCATTGTTGAAGCCAAAGGACCCGGTGATAGACTCGCTTGAAGAAATGAGAGAAATGATACAGGAAGTTCGAGCAGCTCTTGCGAGTCTGCAAATCGGGACGGCGACGGCGACGACCACACCCGACGCGACGACCACCACACCCGACGCGACGACCACCACACCCGACGCGACGACCACACCCGACGCGACGACCACACCCGACGCGACGACCACCACACCCGACGCGACGACCACACCCGACGCGACGACCACCACACCCGACGCGACTACTGAAGTCAATGATAGCCATGCTAGCCTGCCTGAACGTGATTTAGCTTCCACATCACAATCGGGCGGGCCCTTACCCTCGCCGTTGCCGGACGAAAACGAAGATGGCGACAACGTTGGCGCCATGGCCATGGACGTCAACGAGGAGCTGCTGCCGCTGCCCGCCTCTTCTCAGGCTCAATGCATGGTCTGTGCGGATGCAGATACTGAGACTGAAGAACGGACGCCGCCGAGCCGGCCACACGATCGCGATCGTGCCATGCGTGTGGCCAATGCCTATCAGCAGCCTCTGTCCGGGCCTGCAGAGGAGGCTGGATCTAGAGAGGAGACGATGACGAGCGGAGATGATTGGAAGCATGTCATGATAGCCACCAACGCGGAGGCTAAGCCAGAGGCCCAGACGCAGAGCAGACGCGCCACACCTACGGTTACGGCGGCGGATATCGCCCAAGTCGAACACGAGCAGCACCATCACCATTCTCCTAATCCTCTCCAGCTCCCATCGTCGTTCGCCATACCAGATGCCAGGACCTTCGGCTTCGAAGCTGCAGTGGCGGTTGTGAAGGCCAACGTCCTGACTCCGAGTGGTTAGTGTTTTTTCCTTCATTTCCATCAGTATTCTGCGGAGCTTAATGACCGTACTTTATCCTGTGCTCACAGGAAGTACTCCAACAAAAGGAAGGACAGACCACGATCCATCGGAACACGATGTAGCCCCGACTGGAAAAGAAAACACGCCTCCCCCTCAATTGGTAGGCGTTCTTGATATTCCACAAGAAATTGTCTTATGACCCGTGCTTTAGCTGAGGGACTCCATACCACGCTCACACAAGCGCCAACGATATTCTGTTGATCCGTATAACAGCAACACCCCATCCCCGTCATTCTCAAATTCCCTCGGGGCGCCTGATGGCTCGTTCGAGGCTTGTCCTTCAAGTCACGCAGCAGCTCGCGAAACCATGACAGACACGAATCATCTGGAAGCACAGAGTGAAGAAACCCAGGGCAGTGGTGCCGAGGTTAGTACAAGTACATCGAAATTCTGCTATAGATGTTGCTCAAATACCTGCCACTTGCATAACTAGGGTCCCCAACAGAAACGGCGGCGACTCAATTCGTCACTATCCCAGTCGAACAACGATCTTTTATTCCTGAAGCCGCTATCGGAAAGAGTGGTCGGTGGCATGCAGAGTTTGACACTGAAGATCTATAAACGTCAATCAGGAACCAAGAAAGCGTTCGCTGTCAAATTCCACCGTCCGGGTCCGGGGGAGGGGGATGCACAGACCACCGCATCGGCATACAAATGCTCGACGTGTGCTATCGAACTTGCAGGGGAATCACGGGATGAACTTGAATCCGCAGCAAAACTACATGCGACCAACAGTCGGGGTTGCATCCAGCTTCAGAAAAAGAAGTAGTAGCCACACTCACTTTTACTTCGTACTTTGCGACGGCTCACTATGGAACTCAGAACGAGTTGTCGTTGCTGTGTCTGGGTGACTAATGAAGTTATCTGTGCAACTGTAATCAGGATATCTGATAGACACGGTATGGTACGACCGATTTAACCCGCTTGCGCATGAATCAAGCACTCATGAATCAAGCACTTCGTAGCACTTTATCGAGTGTGGCTACAAAACACATATGCGACGAGAGGACAGAATGGGAGCCGGCAAAGACCAGGACAAGCCGTATTACGGACATGATTACCCGCACCAAAAGCAAGGAACGCTGGAACATGGAACACGGTAGACCCCGTCTGCTCAGCGTTACTGGCTGGTCGCAGCGGATCATCTGGCTGCTGCCGCGCGTGCTGTGGATGACTCCCGTGCATCGCTCGGACGTCCTCATGCGGCGGGCCCCATCCATTCCACACTTGTGTCGCGTCGCGATCGATCACCGGGGACCAACGGAGTCTCGGTGGTTCACGAGGCGGCAGGGGATTCCAGGAAAGCACCACTAGCAAACTAGCACTGGATGGGTCAGATAACCATGTCACAACATCGTACAAAGAACTCACGCTGGCAGGCTTATCGACGCTGCTCAAGGTTGAGAAAAACTGTGAAGGAATTAGCATAGTAGTGAGGAAGACTCAGACCAGCCAGTACATACACGAC
>KN832591.1:35529-49642 GCA_000827205.1 Plicaturopsis crispa FD-325 SS-3 | reverse complement strand
GGCAAGCCTAAGCCCTACTGTGCCTTGCATGCGCGTCACCTATGCACCGCAAAACAATATTTGCATTGACGCCTCACCTGATAGCAATTAACCTATTCAATTGTAACACAAATCCTGCTAAATTCATCAAGCTACCTGTTGCAAATAAGGATGTAACACTGAGGTTGAGGGGTCTAATTTACCATGGAGAATTTCACTTCACCTCGAGGATAATCACAAGAGATGGAAAGCTTTGGTTTTACGACGGTGTCACTACAGGTGGCACCGCAAACTTGGAAGGTTTTATTGAGAATATAAGTGAACGAGAACTGAGAGAATGTAAAGGGAGGAAGATAGTATTAGCCGTATATGCACGTAAATAAGCAAGCCATTATGAGACGACTACACTAACATAAACTAAGGACTCGTTTTTTGCCATGCGCAGCAGTGGCCCTCTCCAGCAAGTTATCTTGTTTTCGACTTATTGGCCGGTCCTGGACAGTGATTCTTCTCGTTTAGCGCGATATACATACTAGTTGCTTCCTGTAACTTGTTCTTGATTGTATTATACATTTACACTCGACCGCAATGCGTGGACAGACCCGTCTTTATGGGTCCCGAAAAGCTGCAACTTGAAAGTCACAGTGAGACGGGTAAGACGCGAAAGGTCGCGTGTCCAAAATCGAAATAAAAATCACATCAGACATCCTGCACACGGAAGATAAGGGTACGTCGCCATGATACGTAAACATCAGTGTACACGGAGGGGTATCCAGGTGTGCCCGAAGGGCCGTTCAATAGTACTTATAGCTAATATAGTCATGACTTGCAAAACCCATTTTTAGACGTCAAGTTGTCAGATTTCATCTTGTCAGCTATGTGAGCTATCATAGCTCTCAGGTTACTATGAGGGGCACAAACAAAACAGGATCATTTACTTTGCTAGTACATCTAAAGTTTCCTTATTTTCTGACTCTTTGCTTGCCTAGGTAGCTAGAAGGATTTGAATTTGGAATGCAAATAATGTCAAAATGTACAGGATGTATGTGTGATACAGTGAGTTGCTCCTAGAGTCCAAAGCACGCACAGCACAGAGAGGACTTATAACAATGTGGGAACGCTGGCAGCCCACTGCAAACTTTGATGGTGCCACATCGACTGTTTGCCCTTTGCTCTCGACGCTTGTGTCGTCGTTGGCATATACATGTACTAGAAATTCAGAATTTACTCATAAATTCACTCACAGGCTTCCTAGATTGTACAGCAGCTCACCTGCGAGGACTCAATGTGCGGATTTGGCAGCGGAGGAAGGTGCGTACTCTGCTCCATCACTAACTTGCGCTTTCTAACTACTTTCTAACTATGTAAGGCCACATCCGTATGCTGGACTGCATATCACCCACAACGATCCACACAATGACGACGCCCTACCCCAACCTCATAGTGAGTGCTCTTTTTAATTCCTTTTCTTATTGCCTTATCAAAATCAACCACATTCCGCCCTCACAGACCACCAGCACCAGTGCGTAACACCAGCACACACCCACCCGTGTCCACAAGTACCACCAGCACACACCAACACATGTCCTCTACGCGCTATCACGGACTCTATGTGCTTGCAGTCCACACCACCACACTCATGCCCACCACACCCTTCCGGCGCACTCCTGCACTTGATAGCAGCACACACACACACTATCAACACCATGCTCAATTACAGAGCAGCTTGCACTGCATGTGCTTGCGCATGCAGGTCCTCTGCTCAAGGTCAGGCAGGTTGTGCGTGCATTGCTCTCTTTGTTCCGTGTTTGTGAGAGTGTGCCGTCGCTGACAGACTAGGATATGGTGCAGGACCGGGCATAGGAGAGGTGTGTAGTATATGAATATGCAGTTCCAGTAGCTAGACCCTGTATGCCTTTAGTACTCTAATAAAACCATTTTCTCATTTTCTCTTGGCATCTATGAGTGCTATTAATGGCTAGTGGATTCAAGAAGTACTGAATAAGAGTGTAATCAGAGCCCATTCAGTGACTTAAGCCCATTCAATGGACTCACCCAGTGCGTTTTAAGGGCCTTTTAATGGACTCACCCACAGGTGGGCCGAGTTTTTTCACTCCATTCAATGCAGTGGGCCCAGTCCATTGTATATAGCAATAGTGGATTAGCTAGTCAAATATATAGTGAATAGTAACAATTGATAATGGTATTAAAAGCGCTTGGCCCTATATATTTTAGATCCTTTCCATAGACTGGGCCAACTTTTTGGCAACTATTTAGAACCTATTCAATGGACTGGGCCCATTGTTTGGTGCCTACCTAGGGTCCTTCCAATGGACTGGGCCCAAATTTCAGTGCTTACCTACCACCCATTCAATGCACTGGGCCCAATTTTCGGTGCCCACCTAAGGCCCTTTCAATGTAGTCGGCCGAATTCCGGCACTTATTTAGGGTCCTTTCAATGGACTGGGCCGACCATGTTGAATTGGCACTTTTGGGTCCGGACCTGTGATTTGGGGGTCCGGACCAACATTTTCGGTCCGCCCCAAATGCAGCAGGACCATGAAAAGAAACTGAGATTAGTCTATGGTCATTTCGGAATTTTGGCAAATTTTGGTGATTGTGCTTCGGTGGTCCATAGTGCTGGCAATGGTTAGCATTGCACCAGATATTAGCCCCCTAAAGAGGGTCCTTACGGGCTACTAGGTGCCTTTCTCAACTACATATTAAATAACAGTGGATTGAAGTCATTTCGGAGTTTTGGCAGATTTCGGATTTTTGACAAATTTCGGCCATTGTGTTTTGGCGGTCTTTAGGGCCGGCGGCGGTGAGTGCTATGCCGGTCTATATACCTTTGAACGATGTCCTCAAGGGCCACTAGGTGCCGAGGGTGCATACATTCTAAATAACAGCAGTCCAAAGCCATTTCGGACTTTTGGCAAATTTCGGAGTTTTGACAAATTTTGGTCATTGTGTTTCGGCGGCCTGTAGGGCCAGCGTCGGTGAGTTTTGTGCCGGACCACATACTTCTATATGCCGTTCTCAAGGGCCGCTAGGTGCCGAGGGTGCATACAGATTAAATAACAGCTGTCCGAATTCATTTCGGACCTTTGTCAAATTTCGGAGTTTTGACAAATTTCGGCCATTGTGTTTCGGCGGTCTGTAGGGCCGGCGGCGGTGAGTGTTGCACCGCATATTATTCTCCTAAATAGTGTAATCACACTTCAGTCACCCACTTTTTACTATCTATTAGCTTGAACAATTTAATATATTAATTGGTCTACAAGATGGTTTTTTGCTGTGGTCTGGGTGGTCCTGGTCCTGTATTCAATGGTCCTGGGCCAGTTTGACCCGCACTATCCCATGGGCCCATTTTTGTCTGGGCCACCCTTTGTGGGCCCTTTATACAGGCCCACCACTTGTGGTCTCCCGATCAATTCTCTTGGCGTTTTTACCCACTGGACCACAGGCCCAGAGGGTGTCAGGGGTCTTCTTTCCAAATAATATATCCCGCCTCGTGGAAAACATCCTCTGCCCCTCACGCTCCAGTTCACTGCAGTAGTGCCTTAGTACCTTACCACTTCATTTTTACAAGAAGCTGTACATACAATGCAAACCAGAAAAAAATTAATCTTGGTATACTCTAGGCAGTCGTCCTCTATTGAAGCATTTATCTATATTTGGAGTCTCTTATCGACATGTTGTCATACTGGTCACCGTATTATCATTTTATGCCTGTCTTACACTGGATCAAATATCTTCATAATGTTTTTGTCTACCTCCACACAAATTCTTGTTTAGATGTCACAGAAAATACTACATATTTTGGACTAAATGTTCTTATTGCTCTATCTGGTGCATTCAAACAATTGAATTGTTCCGCACTCACAAGTAAGAGGTCATTACAGACATAATGGTAAACTCCCACTCTGGCATGGAAAAGTGGCTTGCAAAGTTGGTGTGGTTAGTTCTACAATTATAAACATTCTATTCACACAAACTTTTGTGGTCTACCTGATATTAATGTGGGGGTCCCATAACCATACAAGGGAAGCCCACTAGATATAATTTGAGGCCCACTCAGCGCAGTGGGAAGCCCACCTCAATGCAGTGGGCTCTTTGCAAGGCCCACTTACTCAGAGGGAAGCCCACACTTAGCTTAAAAAGAACCCCATCTCCTCATAGTGGCCTTCCCATATGCTTGGTGGGTAGCCCAGAATTTGTGAAGTGAAAGCCCACTGAGATGTGGTGGGCCTCCCACATAGCATGTGGGATGCCCATTCAGCATGAAAGCAAGCCCACTGAATCCAGTGGGAGGCCCATTGAATATGGTGGGAAGCCCTCCAAATAGCAAGGTCAATCTTGCCATGGTCTACATACCATCTGGCAACCAAGTCACCCTCTCGCAGACATTATATTATATTACACAACAAACATAGACATCTGCGTATTACTCAAACCTCCTCCTTTTCCGTGGCGAACCTCTTTTGATTGGCGATGAAGACAAATCATCTTGGGAGCCTAAACCGTTCTGTTCAGCTCCCCGCCGCAAGTCCTGCCTGTATGCGTCCACCAGAGCACTCTCTTCTGCAACTTCAAGAAGCTCGGTAACATCATCATCACCTCCATCATCATCATCATCATCAACCTCACCAAATCCAACATAGTCTCCATCATCCTCACCATCTGTCTCATCATAACTTGCTGTGTTCTCCAGCACAGCAGTATCAATGAGATCCTGCAAAGATGGGCCCCAGGACTCACACATCGGGTATTTAGGGGGTATACCACCCACAGATTTTTGCCAAGTGACACAAAGTCTGCGGAGATATTCCTCGTGGAGGCCAAGCTGATACAGCATGTTCTCATCATTGCTGTCATTTCCTACCATTCGTCATAGTTAGGTGCGATTCAATATAGATGGAACACCACATACTAGCATCAGCCTGTGCCTCTTTGAGAACATCCCACTCCTCAATCAACCATTCCTGTAATGCGCACCGCTCCTTACCGAGACGATCTTCCTCCTCTATGCAACGGTCTAGCTCCAGTCGCGCCCTAATTCCTTCACGCACATTGTCGTCCGCAAGCCAAAGAGGAACTTCACCACCACTATCATCCTCATCATTCAATCCTATGTCCTGCCAGATATCATCGTCCACATCAAGCTTGAAAAGTCCATCCCGTGCTATCGGAGTGGGTGCTACCGCCCCTGGTAAACCCTTGCGGCGCTTGATAAGTGAAGCGAGTTCTTCACATAACTTGTTGTAAGATCTTGCCAGGGCTAGAATACCTGGCTCCCGTCTCTTCACGCTGGAAGCTGCATGATTTCTCAGGTTTTTTTCTACCCATGCAACATTAGAACACATAAGTAAAAGTGATACATAAGCACACGTACCGTTGACTGTATGTCTGTATGCCCGTTCTAGACGCTCCAATTCGAATTTCCGCTGTCGAAGCCTGTCACGAATTCTCTGCTTCAGTGCCCGTGCATTCATTCGGACACGAACATATTCGTTCGTCGTGAGCCGCCGCAGGTTTGTGCGCTCCGTGGCACCTAATGCAGCGATTCTACCCCGTATGCTCTCGGACACCATCCCTCTCTTGTTGCGGATGTCAGACAACTCATCTGCGATGTCACCAGCGTCTACGTCCGAGTCATACTCCCCCAATAACTGTGCCTCTAGAGCGCGTTCCGCTTCCCTGAAATCTGCCTCGGATTTTTGCAAGGCCAATATCTTCTCCACCGCTAACTTCCCCTTGTTTTTTGATCGCCCTACGACAACTCAGCTTAGAGCACTATAAAGCAGATTTTACTTACGAGGAGCCGGCCGAGTCTGCTCCTCCACCTGTGCTGCCCATTCATCACGCAACGTAGCATCATCTATCCCCGCCTTCTCCAGCCTGCGCTGTGCTTCACCTTTCTTGGTCTGACAATGCAACCAGCGGCGAGATAACCAGGCCCCAAGGCCGTACAGCGACTTGTCATCGAGGTGTTTTACCTGAGTGTCAAGGATATAAAGACGCTGATGATACTAGAAGCAAAGTCAGTAACCCATTCACACAAGACAATATCCACTCACCCCGGACACCCGCAACATGGGTATCAGCTTTTTTATCGCACTCCAGAAGCGCTCACATCCCTCTCCGTCGGTGAGCCCGAACCCAACACACTTGCGTGGGTGGTATATAACTTGACAGGCCCACTGGTGTCCGTAGGCGTGGAAGACGGAAATTGCAAATGTGATACGATCACGGACGTCCTTCAAGAAATCCCACTTGACGCAGCTCCGGTGAAGCTGGCAACCAATATCGTAGAGGATTCCTACGGTCATCGTAGCCGGTAAATGATCGAAGAGGCGATTGACGAGGGCGAGGGCATAATATTGCC
This sequence comes from Plicaturopsis crispa FD-325 SS-3, assembly GCA_000827205.1. Taxonomy (NCBI): domain Eukaryota; kingdom Fungi; phylum Basidiomycota; class Agaricomycetes; order Amylocorticiales; family Amylocorticiaceae; genus Plicatura; species Plicatura crispa. Next base: position 43,275 of record KN832591.1, on the reverse strand, counting down.
GCTCCCCCGCGGTGGTCATGTTGATTAGCCATAAGACGCGATCGTGACGGCACAAAAGTCCCATTAGACCCGTGTCGCCAAAGAACTGTGTTGACGCGGCCTCTCTCTTCTCGTCCGCCGCTCCGAAAGAGTCACCGCACTCGTTCAGAACGGAGTTAGGCACACGCAGATTGCCCTCATACCCGTCCTCGTCTCCTTCTGCAACGGTGGGCCTAACAGTCTTAGTCTGGGTCGCCCCTCGTCGCTCCTCGACGAAATCTCGCATCGCGTTCACGTCGTCTTCGGGTATAAACACGGACTCGGGATGGCCGCGAGGGGGATCCCGTCGGCCATCTTTGTTCTTCCGGCGCTTCTGCGTGAAGCATGCATCTAAACAGGCGATAATGTCCGCACTGCCGTTGGCATTCAGCGTCGAACCCTCAACAGAGAAAGAAAAACTCACACTACGTTGGGATCGTGACAGACTCTCCCTCCAAAACACAGCGGGCAACGCTGACGCAGGTACTCGCTTGGCCGCTCTAGTGCTGGCCTGTCACCCCCTCTCTTAGGTTCTTCGCTCGAATTTTTGTCGGCTGTCCGTTCACCAAGTCCGTTGTTGTCCTCCTCAGCGACGTCAGGACCTTCGTCGTCGTCAGAGTTTTTGTTGTCCTGCGCATGGTGAGTGTCTTCATCGTCATCCGAGTCCCCCACATCTTCCGCATCCTCACTTCCTTCACCGTCCTCAACCCCGCCGTGCTCGCCGCCCTCGGCAAGATGGTCCAAGTCCGCTCTCTCGAGGACGGGGTCGTCGAGGCCTAGCCCTACTATTTCTCCCGCTATGGTCTCGTCTTCGTCGTCAACTTCCTCCACAGTCACTCGCCTCTTCCCACTACCGTCATTCGACACCGTAGCTGGGGCATCCGCCTCCGCTATCATCTCCGCACGTGTTTCCTCCAGGTACGAGGTGACAGAGCCCCTGGTTGCGTTCACTAAGGAACCGTACCAAAGCAGCGCATTTCCGAAGCGCCTACGAACTGAGTTCTGTACTTTGTATTAGTATTGGATCAATTCTAATTTCGACGACGTACCCTTGTGTCTAGCTTGTACCCTCGCCCGTCCAAGAAGGCCTCCAGAGCATCACACCAAGCCGTTGTGTTCGGCGGCATCCTCACGAACAGCGTAGTAACGAATTCCAGGACCCGCACATCGACCGCCAAGGATGGTGCACAAGGTGCGCACGGGAACATTCCTCGGTTTAGCAGCTGAAACGCGGCGGGACGACAGTCACAGATAGTGATCTCGATTTTTTCGATATCTATTGCCATGCGAAGTCAGTCACTGCGGTCAACGACGTATATGTGTTACTCACTTTCGAAACGCACACACATAACACCCAGTTTTTTCCGCCTCACATTTCCGTCGCAGATACACGTCACTTCGGGTATCTCAGGCGTATCGCGGAGGTTGCGACTCGCTCGCAAAAACGTGAGGTGAGGCTCCATCAACGCGGGTATTGTTTCGCGTGTCCACGTCTGCCACTGCCGTATCTTCTTCTCCCCGTTCAAATTTCGTCTCTCGGTACCCCAGACTTCGCCAAAAATCCCCCCCCCTCGATCAGCTTCATCGTTGCCAGTTGCCAAGGCTCCAAAAGGATCGTCAGCATCTATATCTCCACCAGGAACACCGTCTGGGTCCTCCTCGGTTTGTCGTCCCGGTAATCTCGTTGTCTGAGTGAACACCCGCCCGCGTAAAATGATAAGACCCCCCGTTGCCTTGCCCCACGAACTTTCCCGGTCCCGTAGGGTCGTCGCTTTACCGGAGAAGCGTCTTCGATGGGCACCGGACGGAACGGAGACGATGACTGGGCGATTGGAGAAGACGGTGTATCTGTCGCCCGAGTGCGACGATTTGCTTTGGGCTTTCGAAAAGACATCCTGGCCACGAGTGATAGTCAGTAGTGCATCTACGTTCCACAAGGGAGACTCACCGGGATGACGCGAACACGTTGCATCCTCGCGGAACGCCAGGTTAGACTTAGCTCACGTGCGCCCGGCGCGAAAGGCAAAATACATGTATTCAACGTTGAACCCGATAGCGTATGTACATGCGAGCAAAAAAAGCGGTGGGAGGTGACAAGATACATGTGGAGAGACCCGCGCCGGACACGACGACAAGAAGCGATACAAAAAAGGGACACCGAGAGCAGTCCGTTTGAACTACTCACTCCTCGCGCAGCGGAATACGATGTAGCAAGACGGGTGGGCGAGCGTACCAATTGAAGAACGTCTGGCAATAGAATTGGCTCACCGCCCCTTCCATACCCAAGTACGTCTGCGCGTGGTCGAGGGCCGGGTCGTCGGGGTGCAGCGCGTGGTTGATGATGTTGCTGGGGGCATTCTTCCAGCTCACCATGAGCTTTCGCAAAGCCTCGAGCGCGCCAACGCGATCGCGATACTCCTCCGCAGCAAGGCCAACATTCTCTGTAGGCATGCTTCCTACCAAGAAGTTGCCCCCGAACACATCGGCGACCATGGCCTCGCGCCCGTCTGCGTCCCTTTCCCACTCCCCAGGACACACGAGGCGGTCCAGCGCACGGAGTTCGAACCGGAAACTATGCTCGAAAGCGTCCCAGACGACTTCGCACATAGCCCTTCTCGTCCGCGGGGAGTCGGTATCATGGGTCATGATCTGCATCTCCTGCCAGTACACAGCATTCGGGGGCTGGTCCATATTCACGCCAAACAGATTGAGTGTTTGCTGGCGGCAGCGGGCGGTGAAGGTGTCGGCCACGTTGGACTGGTCGTATTTGGCCCCGAGGAATTCCCTCCACATCTGGGGGCTTCCGGTGATCTCTCCGTCCCTGTCGCTTGTCGATACTCTAGCGAGCCACGCTTGGCGACTCGCAAGCCAATTCAGCATGAATTGCCCGAGATTTCTAGTCGACGCGAACATCGCGGGGTCGGGGAAGTGGTATCCATTATACTGGGGGCGGTTTGGTTCGAGGTTTTGCGGTCTGCGGTCCACCAAACGTAACGCGTCCTGCCATGTCGGAATGGCAGGCGGGATTATGTCGCTGTCGGGGTCGACCCACTTGTCGCGCGGAGCTTTTGAGCTAGTCGATTGCGCAGAGGGATCTTAGAAACCAAAGTCAGCGGAACGTAGAGACCCAAAGACGAAACATCAGCCTCACAAGGTTCCACTCGTTTTCCCTTGCCCTTCTTTCCGCCGTGGCGACGAGTTTCTGTCGAGCTCGCGGAATTGGACGTCGAAATTGACGCCGAGGATGATCCTAATGCTGAGGATTGAGCTGACCCCGATGACGAAGGCTCGCCGCTAGATGAGCCAAGGATAGAGGGCATCTTTACCGCCTTCATCACCCTTTGACTGATGACCTTGTTCCGCTCTTCTGTCGTCAGGTAAGGGTCAAGAGGGGCCGTCACGTCGCGGAATGTTCTCTCATCGTAGAGGCCTTCGACCGTCGGCGCGTCGGGGAGATCGGCGAGGGCGCGAGAGGTGTGCACCCCAACGAAGATGTGGCGCCGAGAGAAAAGATGCATGTTGTCCCCCCCTAATCCTTCGTAGAATATCGGCGATGGCACCGTCTGCTTTTTTGCGTCTTTCAGGAGGCCCTTGACAACCCAGCTGGGTACGCTGCCCATCCGCGCCACTCGTTGTACATTTGGGCGGAATCTTGACCCCATTGCCGCGGTAAAATCAAACCGCGAGCGCACGAACCAGACGGGAATGCCCGTCGCGACGAGGAACTGGACGACCTCAGGGTCGTCCGTCCATGCTCCAAGAGCTGAGGGAACGACAGGAGCTGGGTCGTTGCCGGCCACCATGAGATGCTGATAGTGTAGAAGGAACTTGAGATGGGCGTGGACGTCCAGCGCGCAGCGGCACATGTACGCGTAGTCGTTGATGAGGTCGCGGCCGGTATAAGGGTTGAACTTGAGGCGCGACATGGTCTGCTTGAGGTTCGTCAAGGCCCCGGCCAAAACGTAGTCCCGCGGATTTGACGCCTCGTACTTCGCAACACCATCTGAGAGCTCCTTTACGAGAGGCTCTACCTTGCCCACCCATTCCTGACACAAGTTCCCGACGTCGTTGAAAGCCGTGCCTGCGCACACGATAAACTGCTCACGGCCAGGTGTGAGCCACAGCGGCGCGGCGCGATGATCGCGATCGAGGGGCAGCCGTGGTATTAGGCCACTGTGCGGGTACTTGATGGAGAACTTCTGCGGCATCAGAGTGAAGTCTTGCGGCCCAAATCGTCCGTCGGCGCGCTGTATCAATCTCGACCGACCGAGAGTCAAATACGGTACGTAGTCCACGTTGGGGGACGTGATGACCATGTCACCCTCCAGCGCAAGGCATTTAGCGTCGAACCATTGAATGGTTGCTACCTTGCAGGCATTAGAGTATGTTCCACTCCACCAACAGACAATGCAACTCACGATCGCCGTCCCGGGTAAACTTCTCGTCGATTTTGGCCTCCATTACGCACGAGCACTGATTCACCGAGACAATCTGAGCAACTATGTTAGGCCATGTTCTTTGCAGATGCGGATGTACGCAACAGCGCGCATGCGTGCAATGACTGACACGAAGTCAAGTCGCATGCTGGCTGGGAAGGACTCGAAGTCGCTTCCCCAGACGTGACTCGTAGTCGACGTCCGTAACCAGTCGCACGTCCACAGCGAGGAGAACGAGAAATGGGACAGAATGACACTCACCGGCAGACGGACCCCTGCAAATCGTTCTGTCCTCGGGAGATTTGGAATCCAAGCGGTTGGAATTGGCGAGTGTAAACCTGCGCAGGAACGTCAGTTGAGCCCGTCTTCAACATGATTTTCGTACTCACCTATGGGATATCCGCGAAGAAATGAAACCCTCCTCGAGAGTCCGAACAGAGAGAATGCGAAATCCTAGAAACAGAACAATCAGTATCAACACTGTAGAGGATACCAGACGACAGCGTGCGGCGACTGACACGAAGTCAAGTCGCATGCTGGCTAGGAAGGACTCGAAGTCGCTTCCCCGGACGTGACTCGTAGTCAACGTCCAGTGCCGGATGCTGAAGAGGATGGGGAGGAGGAAAAGAGTAGAGACTCACCAAATCCGAGAAGCGCAAAGCCTAAGATGAACGATGTTGGTGGAATGAGAGATTGAGCGCCGACAGCAACAGTGCAAGTTGCGCGACGCGCGCCAAGTACATTCCGATGCCCGACCCGAAGATCGCGCAAAGACCAGTACTTACTCTCTAGACCTTCGAATAACACCACGAGAGCTCCAAATAAAAATACGGTATAGCTCAGAATCACACGGTAGCGCAACAGGAAAAAAACCAGATTTTTTTCAGCCTAATTGAAGACACAGCAGCCCATTTATATGACTTTCTGGCCACAAAGGGTCGATGTTGAGCATTGCGCGACCTCTGTTCGTCTGAGCGAGCACTCTTTGAGCGTGAAAAAAATGCAGCAGTGTCCGGGACATATGTTACGACTCATAAGCATTATTTATCCGTGACCGCGCAGATGCGGCCGACGATTAACGAGGACTGAGTTGTTCAAAGCCACTTGAAACTCGCGCGGATTCAGCATCCATGTCTCGTTGAAAGTACGCCGGTGCTGTATCTTTGCGATCCCCCTTCGTCAAAACTCAATCCCACCCGCCGTAATAATATAGAGCCACTGTATACAGGATCTACAGGTGCCAACGTATTTTTTATACCACGCAGATCCACACACGAAAAGGTGTTGTGTTCAAACAAGACGGCAGAGTTGCCTTCCCCGCGCAGATGCGGACAAAATGTTTTTTCGCTCAATGAGAACACACTCAAAAAAATCGGAGATTTTATCAGAGGTACCAACAGAGCACATATCCATGATACTCATTTACCTGTTTTTTTTAGGCCTTGTGAGATAGCGAGGCGCACGAATACCATCCATGGTCGTCGCCAGCCACAGCACTTCGGCGATTGCCGGCCACACTCGCAGCTTCATTTCCGCGTGCCACATCTTCATTCTGAACTCCATCCTCCCATCGTCGTGCGCCTATTGGCATGCTCATCTCCTCGACCGACACCCTTTCGCTTTCGCTTTCGCACGACAACTACGCCTTCCAGTGGACCAACACCGACCAACGGCGCAGACTGCGTGTCGCGTCAATGAGCTGACTTCGAGTCGCTCATGTCTCACACCTGACTTCGAGTCGGTGATGGACCTCTCCCCGACGGACGACCAGGCAGGTTCGAGGCATGGATCCATACCCGTGCGTTCACATCTGTGTTTTCCTGTACATACCACTGACCGACGGCAGAACTAGATTAATACGTGCGGTACGTTTGCAGTTCGTGCCGTTTGCAAATCCTTCTCATGTACTGTTCACAGACAACGCATTTCACCGCGACTTACATCCACGGCGCGAGCAGAGATACACGCACATGCGGGGGCTTGGTGAATGCCTGGCCGGAGAAACGTTGTTTCTCAGCGAGTTCAAGTCTTGCGGCCCCCTCTTTCTATCGTATCTTTGCTCCTCGTCCGGACAGGCCCTTCGCAAACTAGTCACGGCGATTCTACCGTGAGTCGATTTTCTAACGTTGAAACCAGTCTTCGCGGACGGCTTTACATTTATCTGACGAATCCATTCAGGCTCCGGCCCGCGGGAGAAAAAGGCGTGCATCGATAGGAAGGGGGAACCATCCGTGCTCGCTTCAGTGGAACCGAACACGGCTAGGTGAGTACTTAAACCGCTGCCTCGACTTCCTGTTTCCTCACCAGCCATTGATGTAGGATAATTACAAAAGATTCAGCAACAAAGCGTTGGGCCTTATGCAAAGGAACACGCTAAGTCGTTGCCCTGCCAAACTGGATCTGCGGACTTTAAAATTCTGTTCAGCTGGCCGTTTCGGCGCTTTCCGCTCTCCCGGAACGGGTTTTTGACTCCTAATATCCAAAATATACACCATTAGCCCCTATACACTCTGCCACATCCCTCGGGCTTGCCAGGGTTTGCCTCGGATATACCGTTGTGGAACAATAGCCCCTAATTCAACTTCCCACTTTTTTCGCGCCTGGCTCGGGCTTTCCTCGGGCACCCATTTGCAGCAATAGTAACCCCTGACTCGACTTCAATTTTTTTGCACCTCGCTCGGGCATGCCTCCGGCATCTAGACGGAGTATACACAGCACGCAGGAATATTTTTCTAGCATTTTTTTCGACTTTTTCCCCAATTTCCTCAGCTCATGTAGTTACATTGAAGTAGCAAGCAAAAAAAGTCTATTTTATTCTAATACTACTACTAAGAGATATGCGCAACGGCGACGGCAACAACGCTAGGGCCGTCGGCGTGGTTGCAACACAGAACCGCGTCAGCAGGGATGAGGCGTCGCGCGAACGGCGGGGCCACCACAGCCCCGCTGTTGTCGCGCCCCTAGCGCCCTGCCCGTTGCTGTCCGCGTCCGCCTACTGCTCTGGCGCTGCCCTCGCTGCGCGGCATCGTGCACTGCTGGCGCCGACGCAAGCGGTGCGCCGCCGCCGCCCTTGTCCGTCCCTGGCCGCCTCCCTCTAGTGCGCCCCGTACCTGCTGCTCCCTCTGGCACACTCGTCCGCCACTCGGGCCTGCTTGTTGTGCTTCTGCACGACGACTCGTCCACACCGCGCTTGCGATCGGCTGTGTCGTGCGCTCCCTAGGGCGAGCACGCGGGGAGGGGCCGGTGCACGGCAGTTCCGAGTCGATGTGTCGACTCGGGTGTGCTGCGGTAT
>KN832591.1:7363-21866 GCA_000827205.1 Plicaturopsis crispa FD-325 SS-3 | reverse complement strand
AAGTCATTGGGAGGCCCTCGCAGTGTTTGTGGGAGGCCCTCGCAGTGTTTGTGGGAGGCCCTCACCGTGTTCGTGGGAGGCCCGTGATGATGGTGTGGGCGGCCCATAGGCCTCCCGTCGACTTGAAGGGAGGCCCATGATGGGATCGTGGGCCTCCCATCAAGTCATCGGGAGGCCCTCGCAGTGTTTGTGGGAGGCCCTCACCGTGTTCGTGGGAGGCCCGTGATGATGGTGTGGGCCTCCCACCGCGTTTATGGGCGGCCCATAGGCCTCCCGTCAACTCGATGGGAGGCCTTCACTGAATCATGCACTATTGTTGCAGCAGAAATCTTGTTGAATATCATGCATTGTAGAAATAAATTTCATAAAATTTATTGATGTGGGAGTGTTACAAGCTTGGAAAGAAAATTAGGCCCTCAACTTGAAAACTATGATTAGTGCAATGTGTGAGATGGAGCACAAGTTATTGTTCCTTGATAAGTAAACATCTAGGTGGAACAGTAGAACAAAGGTCTCACTAAAATGTATCTGGGAGGGCTAAGCCCTTTCATTGTAACAAAGATGTTTGCAGTTGCAAACACTTGTTAGATTATCCGGATTGTGATACAAACGACTCGTACCATATGGTAATTTACTTATCTTATCATTCGCTATCGTACTTATACTGGAGCTCTTGCATGTATGTACTCTAGCGAGTTTGTTACCCATATTCACCCCCCGTTGCTTGTCTCCTTGCGTCGCCCGTACTGCGCGCTCGTATCGTCCGTTGTGCGCGCCCAATTCCTACAACACTGAGGAAAGCTTCTCTAACTTTCTTAGTAGGCTAAGTCGCTAGTGTTGACCAGGAAACACTGCAGTGATAGTGTTATGGTCCATGTAAGTAAGCAGAATCCATAATATCTTGTAGTAATTGGTGGGAATGGAGATACTCTGTATACATATATCAGTGCTTCTGGCAGCAGGTGAAGTGCAGGAGGAAAGTCCAGACCTGAACTTCTGACTGGTCTATTTCAAGTTCAGCATATTTGACCTGACTTGGACTGTTATCTTTTGTTATAATAGTGCACATTCTCAAACATGAATCAAGATAGCCAGGCTTGGCCTGAGAGTTCAGATTTTTGTCCCGACTAAACACCAGTTCTAGGTTACAGTTGTCCAATGACAAAAAAACCTGGACCCAAAGAAAATTTGTAAGCACTAGCACTAGAAATGCTGGCAAATGTTGCTGAGACCATTAGGTCCATATAGTTGCAAGTGAGCTTCGTCAACAGTCTTGATAAAAATTGGTAACATAGAACAGATATCCATGATGCTGATGCTATAACCTAGTGGCCTGAAATGATCAAATATATTTTTACGGGCGGGATATATTATTTGGAAAGAAGACCCCTGACACCCTCTGGGCCTGTGGTCCAGTGGGTAAAAACGCCAAGAGAATTGATCGGGAGACCACAAGTGGTGGGCCTGTATAAAGGGCCCACAAAGGGTGGCCCAGACAAAAATAGGCCCATGGGACAGTGCGGGTCAAACTGGCCCAGGACCACTGAATACAGGACCAGGACCACCCAGACCACAGCAAAAAACCATCTTGTAGACCAATTAATATATTAAATTGTTCAAGCTAATAGATAGTAAAAAGTGGGTGACTGAAGTGTTCAGCAGCCGTCTCTTTTTTTTTCTCTATACCATATAATATTTGAATTCGACTGTAGAAATCCCTGCTGTTTCTGTGAACTGTTGCTCTTTGTTTTTGCCCCGCCTCTTCTTATCAACATGAACAATGTGAGCATCGCGCCACCGCTTTGGGAGCCTCAGTGCATCTTCCTATGCTTGCTCCCCTTAATGTAACTTCCCTTTTTGTTTTTTATCCACTATTTCAAACACTAACACATATTTTTCTAGCCACGTCACCATTTCCAGCACCCTGTAAGAACCAGGCCACTCGCAATGAACCCAGAACCACTGAGCCAAAAGGCCACAATATCAGGTTACTGATATTAGTTTGCGAGCGCTATATATGTTGATCGCACAGTTCAATCCCCTTAAACCAGTAGAATGGTTGGTTCATGACACACCCCTTCCCTCTCAATACCCCCACACCATTTTGCCACGTCCACACCCTGGCATCGTCTTTACACACCCCACGCGCTCGTCAAATCACGGCACCAGCACAGCACATACTATCGCGCGCTACGACGACCGGTACTGCCCCCTGGCATGCCCAGCAGACGGATAGGGTAGCGCGCAGGGCCTGTAAGGGGGAAGCAGATTCGTGAACAATGAAGAGCGGCGGGCGCCATGCCCGCTGTTTGACGTTGTCTGCGGATCTGCTGTAGCACTTCCGAGGGTGGGGCCCCACGAGGGGGGCTGCCCATGTGCTGCGACACGTGTCCCGGAGGCGCCTGCCTTTGCCGTTGTGCTGCGACACATGTCCCGGAGGCGCCTGCCTTTGCCGTTAAGGCGCTATGTCGTAGGAAGGACACACACAGTCCGGCAACAGAGACCGACACCACACCGTCAGCCGCCACCGCCCGTACATCGCCCCACCCCACAGCGCTTCACCCGACCTCACCCGCCAATGGGCTCCACGCATCTACAGTGCAACACCGCCATTTTAGCTCCCTCCCTCGCACCCCCATGATGTTCCTTGTCTCGTCTCCCCGCCAGCTCAGAGATTCACATTGCATTGCATTGGAGCACATGTTAGCAGGCAGCGACCTGCTGCGCCTTTCCCACCACATATCGGACCCCCACCGACCTCCCTTGCACCTCGCATGAGGCCGCTACCGCTGCCGCCCATCCCCGCATCCACCTGCATCGGCATATAACGCACACCCGCTACCGCTCAACGATGCGCACACCATGCACTTCTGGTGCGTGCCCAACGGCAAGGAAAGAAGCGGGGATGCAGGTGGAACATACGGGTGCCGCAAGGCAAGTGTGCATCGGTGGCATGCCCCCATGCTTGTTACTCCGCATTCAACGTGCCCGCTGTATCAGACACAGGCACTATGGGCACAGAAGATGAGGTTGAGTTACGGGGGGTGCCCTGGCGTGCTGCATGCCCTGCGGCTGGTTTGAGTATTTTAGGTTTTTTTTATTACATTATCCTGTAGTGCTTGTGCACGGGCCCCATGTAATTTAGTAGTTTTCCATTTTTTTTGCCTCAAAATAGGGCAAAATGCTGCCGATTTCTTTTTTCCTGCTAATTTCTACCCCGGAGATAAGAAAAGGGGTGGGCTTGAAATCTAATAGGTCACGTGAGCAACCAAGGGCATTTAGCCACCTGGCCGAAATTTTATAGCTCGCATTGCAATGTGAATTTGACAGACAAGGTGGTTGCCACATGTATTATAATACGGCCAGTGGCCACCACATCATACATTACAAAACATCTACAGGGATGACTGGTCGCGCGGTGATATTATGTCATGCAGGAAAGTCGCGCCGGAGCTGCAGAGGTGGCAGAACATTCCTGAAGATTAAACAACGCAAAATGGGCCGAAACGTGCAGGTGAACAAAGTGTTAAGGGTCCGGGATACTCGAGATCGAAGTGTGGTCAAAAAGAGCGTGATAGCAGCTTAGGTAGGTCCCAGAATAGAGTCTCAGGATATATGTGCAAGTGGAGAAATGGCCGGGTCACACCTCCCTATCCCCATCACAACCTACTGCAACAGAACTCCCTAATTGTTCCGAACCCAATCTACCTTCAAAATGTGTGCGCATTTACCAACAATCCTAACACTCACTTTTGCCATGGCATCATTGTATTGCAGTGTGAACTGCACCAGAACGGACTAGACACTTGCTGGATGAGATAACTTTAGTATCAAACAGCTGGAGTCCAAAGTAAGTCACTGAAGAGAGTGAGACTTTGGACTCCGCTTTTGTAGAGTAAGGTACAAACAGAAACAAATAGAGCGGAGCGGAAACCGGAATAAGTGGCTGGCCTGTCTAGCCAAAGTGAGGTAAACAAAAAAAGGGAAGACTTGAGGATAAGTAGCAAACACAGACTGTAACACATTGCAGAGCTCGTAGAGCGGCTTTACCAGTAGGAGAACCACCTTCTTGTAGTCGCCTCAACAAGCATTGACAAGACCTGGTCCCTCGTATTCTATGCCCAGACATACAACCACGACCAGATCACCGTCTTCATACTTCCGCTATGCGCACTGCAAGACAACATGATGCAGTGTTGCAAAGACCTGGGGATAAGCGTCTCCGATTGGACGTTAGAATTCTCATATTGTAACATGACAATCGTGCACGTAGCGCTGGAGGTCACCACCACGCAACAGTTTTGCAGGTAATGATTTTCATTTTTGGTGTCCTTTTCATGTCGTGTGCTCATACAAAGTGTAGGTATCTTCGGGGCCTTGTCCAAACTGGCCGGCTTGCATGCACTATATTGGACGAGGCCTATATGGCCCTGGCCAATTCTTCGTATAGCACCCAGTTCAACTTTGTGTACAAAATTCTGTAGAATCTAACAGAGCAAGTGGTCCTTCTCTCTGCCTCTGTGCCAGCGCAACTCGTAGCAAAGCTCCAGTTCTTCCTGTCCATAGGAAATCTCAACATTTTGCGCATGTCTACAGCGTGTCTAGTGCTGGCGTACAGTGTGGTCTCCTTCAAAGACCAAAAGTCAAGATAGGACAGCCTCGTTAAGCAGGTCAATGCGCTCATCAAAATGTTCAATCTAGGAGACCGCCTGCTTGTCTTCACTTCGATGATAGCCGGGTGCGAAGAGTTGTCCCAGATTCTTGTTTTGTGCTCAGGTGGCTAAGGCCGAGCTGCTGGACCAAACAGTAGCATACATCGGAGATACAAAAGTCCGCTCCCCTGTATTTCACTCTTACCATCTGCTATCATCACCTCTCTTTCTGTGTTTGTGTCTGTGCCCCTTTGCTGCTTCCCCAGTGTCTGATTTTAACATTTTGGCTGCAAATGCTACATGGCCAAAGCTTGGTGGGCAGGGTCAGGGCAACAAGGACCTCAAACGGCATACTCAACTGCTTCCGCCAAGGTGATCATTGGACCTTGTTTGCAACAGAAGCACTTGGTGCGGATGTTCATGTTCCCCCAGTACGCGCAGTGTTTTTTCGATGGTGCACCAGCACATCCGGAAAGCTCATCGAGATTCCATTTGGCGCCAACAAGGTAATCCCTGAGACTATGTCAAAGCCTAACCCAGTGTCAACATCTGAGCCTATTGCTCGCTCGGACGGCCAATAGCCATGGCCTCGAGAACAGCGTCCAGCACCGTTATAGAAACACCCTTGAGATAACCAGTGCCCCCCTCCCCAAGCACCGCCCACGGATTGCAATGTCTTTGCCCAAACTCCAGTACAAAAAAGGGGGTGCTCTCCTCCGCAATTCGCAATAAAGGACGTGTCACACTCCTCCAATGGCTCTCCTTCACCAGACTCATACTCTAGGCAGATTTTCCACAGTCCCAGACAAGAAACTCCCCCTCAACATTTGACAGACCTCCTTGATGATTCTCCCCAGCCATGGATCCCCGATGACTAATCTGGTTTTCTCGACATTGACAATCATGATGTGATGACTTGTGTAATGCCTTAACCACAATGAGAGTTTCTCGCCATCATTTTCTACTATCATATGGTTAGCTATTTTGCTTCTCATAGTCCTCGACACATGCGTGTGACGTCTATTCAGCATACATTGCGACGCCAACAGTCGGAAACACTGTCGAGCCCCACACCCCACACAGAGTATCTGCACAGACTGCACACAGGAAGAGTCACTATAGCGTCTCTCGTGGTTAGGTCCAAGCCTGAAACACCTGCCGTTACCAAAGCCGCTTGTTCTATTCACGTTTCCTCTGCAAACCCTACAAGGCAGGCGCTGGTGCAACAGAGGCTCAAGACAGTAGGCGCTAACACCGGTCCGAGAAGGGCTGGCGGTGGCATTCAGGATGAGCGCATCAATCAGACAGTCCAGATGGATTTTCACATGCCGCCAACACAAAATCACCCAGCAGTCCTTGCTAATCATCAAAGCAAACTGCCCTGCATGCTTTGGTGCTGGCTGGGATGACTGGGATCAACATACGGCCCAAAGTTGTAATAAGTTGGCGACTAGCAAACTTGACACAACACTCCTAATGTGGCACCGGGAATTGTCCTATCCCCAAGGAACTTGTTATGGATGCTTGATTTCCCATGTATGGCATTTTAATTGTAGTCTACGAGCAACGTCTCACGTCCGATGCAGCGCATCCGAAGCGGTTGGCACCCCTGGTCAAACAACCCTGGCGGCCAGTCAAGTTTTTTTTTGGCATCTGCTCAATACCCTCTTGCTCATGATCATTGACATATTGCTAAGAGAGTCATTGCTGAAGGTATTCCGTATACATCAAACCATCCTTAGGGTTAGGGATTCAATCACTTGCTGGAGAGGGCCGATGCTCTGCACGGCATAAACGAATCCTGAATTGTTGCTGATCATGTATATTTTCCAGCTTCAGAACAGTAATGTGTGTAGGTAATGGTGGATGGATAACCAGCACAAAGCCACAAAAGTAGTTTGCTATATACATATAATAGATTATCTTATCCACCCGCAGAGTATCCGCGCCTATAAGTCGCCTCCTCCCGGTGCTGCATGTCTTAGGCTAACTTACGGACCAGCATCCGCGCAAATCACGCTACTGCGTCCTCCACCCAAACACTTGCAAGGACACACGGGAGACGCTGGAACCTCTGCGTCGGGTGATTGAAGGTAAGCCCCCCGCCCTTTCTTTCTGACATCACTGCTTACTACAGCATGGCTTGCAGATATATTTAAGCATCAGTTTACCGCCCTGTACGAGCGCTACGCGATGGAACGGCGTGGACGTCAACAGCAGTGGTGTGCTACGCACACTTCTGCACAGGCTGTGCGGAGGTGCATTGCGGGGGCGGGTGCGGGGAATGCACAGATGGGTATGGCGGCAGTGGGGGCTGCTTGGACTTGCGCGGAATGCGCGCGGGCTGCGAAGAAATGCACGGCATGCGGAGGGGCTGCGCAGAAGTGCACGACAGGGTGAGGGAGCGGGGTTGCGTGAGGATGACAGTGGGGGGCTGGTGTGCACTTGCGTGGCATGCGCGCGGGCTGCATAGAGATGCATGATGAGGGCGGGGGCTATACAACCGTGTATGCAGGGTAGGGGTCGCGCAGAGGTGCATGGCAGGTGCAGGGGGCAATGCAGAAGTGCAAAACGGGGGCGGGGGCTGCAAGGGCATGTAGCGGCGGGTGAGGGCAGCGCAGAAGCGTACGTCGGGGCGGGGGTTGCACAAACATGTGCGGCGGGTGGGGACTCCGTGAACGTATACGGAGGGGGCTGCATAGCTTTCTGGTGTGCGGGATACAGCTGTCGCGGCACATGCCGCATCGTTCGTGTCCGTAGTGCCTGTGTCTGGCACAGCGGACATGTCGGACGCGGAGATGGCCGGTGTGCTCATCGCCCTCCCTCCCTCGCACTCCCTGCTTGGAAAGCAACCGCGCTTGTCGAGAATAGGGCCAGACTGAAGAAAATTTGTGATCAGCATTGCAATGCAGCGGTGAAAAAATAAGCAAATGACTTACAAAGCAACGGGAGTCTACAGCGGAGGCCGCACTGCGGATACGGAGGGCTCGTCAAGCGGGGGTGATAGGTTGTGGACGGTGGCCGCGGCATATAGCTATAGCGCGGGGTGCGTATGCGCGGTGCTGGCAAGGAGGGTGTGGGTATGGGGAGGACGGAGGCGGCAGCGCAGGGGGATAGTGTGGGGCATGCAGTGTGGGTTGTTTGTTGAGCGCGAGGCCGCGACGTCTCCGGAGGGGCTATGAGGAGGGGAGTGACATGGCTGCCATAAGTTGTCAGCTCTTTAAATAATGGTAATGAATGGATTGGAAAACTTGCTTCGGTGAGAGAATAAACAACAGACACCCCTCACAAAGATGCGAGAGGTGGGCCGGCATCGTGGTGCACAGCGACGGTGGGGAGGCAGACAACAAGGAGGAAAAGAAAAACAAACATTGCTGACGCGTTCGTGAAATTCAAACTCCGCCGGAGACGCCCAAACGTTGCCCGCCATGACTCTGACAACACCGAATGTCATTTCTGCGTGTTTGTATACCCTGTTTTGCTCTCAAAAAGTGTAGCGGACTGTTTAATGCATTAAGATTAATTGTACCAAGTTTCATAATTTTTTAACGGACAGAAATGAGTGAGTGGAAGAACCACCGGCCAAAGAGTTTGTGACAGATTGCAGTTGCTATAAACGCGTAGCGCGCGTGCATCATCTCCCAAGCTATAAGGTGCATCAGCAAATGAATCCGAAAGATATGGGCTTGACGTACCTTGGACACGATGTGTAGACCAATGTTGTTGCTCCGCCCATGTCCGTTACAACATGGCACGCACAAGAACACCCACCCAGACACTGCGGAGAGTGCATTGTTGCTCCAAAGCACAGTACGAGGCTAAGCGCAGTGTGGTCTTGAAAAGCAATTGGCGCCGCAGGGAGGAAGAACAGGCATGGGCGCAACAGCGGGAGAGGCGGCTGGGTATGGCGAGGGGAGGCCGTGTGCAATAGCGCAGAAGAAGACCAGATGCGGCAGAGGCTGCGTACGACAGGGGCATGCTGCGTGCAAGCGCGACACGGTGTGCAGCACGCGAACGGGACGATGGGGCTTGTCTGCGTAGTAGAATCTGCACACAACCGTCAATATAATGCCCAAACAGACACGCTAAAACACATACTGAGCGCCCTGGGCCTTGTAGCTCTTTGCGGCGCCCTTTATCAAATGCAGGGTGCCGCTCTTTCCTACTCCCAGTGCCAGGAGCGAAGGTGTGACAGCGCGGAGGCAAAGCCGCACGAGATGGGGAGATAAAGGTAGAGACAGCCGCGGGACATGACGGTGCTAGGGACAGGGAGACGGCGGCGACAGCGGGTTGCAAAGGTGTCACAGACGACAGCGCCGCACAATACCGTGTCTCACCAGAGGGATTAGACTCAAGGCAGGACGAACGACAACAGATGTCGTGAGCAAGAGAAAACATAAAAAATTCGACGTGGCAGTGCAGTGCAGAGCACTGCACTTGTCCCACACTCAGATCTTTCGCATCGATATGTCCAAGTCGTTTTATCATACAGTCCTGGCTCAGTTCCCCACAACGCCTACGAGCACGGTGCGTTGGCACATTTGCGCACTCACGCTCAACGACCACAACCGCATGTATTCGCGCACAACAAACACGAGCACCACGCAGTCGCGCACAACGTCCACGAGCACCGTGCACGATCGTCGGGCACTTGCACCCAACAACCGCGACTGCGATGCACTGCAGGCAATGAGGATGAAGCAAATCGTACATTGATATATTGGATGGTTGGTGGTTGGCATGGGATACAGGTACGCCGGCTGATCCTATGCAATTTTTCCAATCTTACACCCTCGACATCTCACAGTGCTATGCCATTTGAGTTCACACACACTCACACACGCGCACAAGACAACACAGGGCACAACGACACACGGTGGCGACGTGCATGAAAAGCGCGACAGGTACGACGGCGACGCGCACAGCGCACAACAAGCATGGCGTGACGACACGGTACGCAAGATAGCACGCCGTAGCCATCCACCACACACACTCATCCCGTCCACATCTTTGCAACGCGCAGTGTGCGCACGCCAGACGGCGACAAAACGAGACGCCAGTTGGCGTCTTATTTGCGCCTCTTCACACACCGCCACTCAATCCACCCGCCGCCGCCGCCGCTTCCCTCTCGCCGCGCTGGGGCGCAAATCCCCTTGGACTCCCACCCACAGTGCACGACCACGGTGTTGGAGTGTGTTGTGCTCAGGTGGCTGAGGCTGAGCTGCTGGACCAAACAGTAGCATACATCGGAGATACATATTCCGCTCTCCTGTATTTCGCTCTTACCATCTGCTATCATCATCACTCATTCTGTGTCCGTGTCTGTGCCCCTCTGCTGCTTCCACAGTGTCCGATCTCAACACACGGGCCCACTGTCTTGCTCGCACTGTGAGCACACGAGACGGCGACGACGGAACGAGACGCCAGCTGGCGTCTCGTCGTCGTCTCTTTCCCCTAGCCGCCACCGCCTTTCTCCACCCTCAGCACACCACGACGGCGACGACAAAACACCGCCGCTGCATTCCTCGACCTTCAGCACACTGCCACAGACTCGCTGTCTCGCGCGCGCAGTGACCCCGTGCACGCGAGACGGCGACGACGAAACAAGACGCCGGCCGGCGTCTCATCGTCGTCGTTTTCCTGCCGCCGCCGCATTTCTCTACCCTCAGCACGGGCCCGCCGTCTTGCGCGCGCTGGGAGCCCCTGCACGCGAGACGACAACGACGAAACGAGACGCCAACCAGCGTCTCGTTGTCACTTTCCCCCTACCGCCCCCGCCTTCTCCACCCTCAGCACACCACGACGGGCCCGCCGTCTTACGCGCACTGCGCGCCCGTGCACGCGAGACGGCGACGACGAAACGAGACGCCGGCCGGCGTCTTGTCGTTGTCGCTTTCCCCCCGCCACCACCCGCTCCTTCTCAGTGCACGATCAGTGGCCGCACGGGCGCGCCATCTCGCGTGTACACGCGAGACAATGACGACAGAACTCGACGCCAGAAGCTTTGTTATCGTTGCTTTACACACCACGGGCCGCCCCTCCTCCCCGCCCGCGATGTCTTCACACCTGTCAGAATAGAGGAGATGGGAGCGCAGACACTGACACAAAAAGAGACTGGATTGACACAGATGAGGGGGGAAGAGACAAGTACGCTACTGATGAGCTGGCGATGTTTGTGTCAGAATAAGGGAGATGGGAGCGCAGACACTGACACAAAAAGAGACTGGATTGACACAGATGAGGGGGAAAAGAGACAAGTACGCTACTGATGAGCTGGCGATGTTTGTATCTATTTGGTCCTTGTGGCACCTGAGCAAACCAACTCCAACAGTTTGTATCTATTTGAGGGGAGCTCTCCGAGGAAAGCCGGATCCCCGAGAATCTGTAACAAGAGAGCGTAAGCCAGATATCGAGAACGTTCCACCGCAGTCAGAAAAACAGCAGCCCACGCCTATACACATTGACGACGTACCCTTTGACCGGGGCACGCGGTTTCAGCCTCTAGATGATAAGGTAAATAAACGAGTCAGGTTTGAGGAGCCAGAAGTCCGCAGCAAGGCAACTGACGCACCTTCGGGTCCCAAAATTCCCATAGCTCCCTCAGAAGAACACAAGGAAAAGGAGAAGAAGAAAGAGAAGACTCACAAGCATAAGACCCGGTTGAGAACCGCGCGAACGTGTGTGCAAATCGACGAGCCCGTTTTGTGTGACGCGAGAAAGCCGAGAATTTTCGAGAATATTGACCCTGGAGAAGAATCCAATGACGAGTCAGATGACAGATCAATGAAAGGAGTACAAGACCAGACTCACCAGAAGCCCGAGCAACTGCGCGACGACGCTCAGGAGCGCGTCCAATCGAAATCTGTTGACTCTGTGAATAAACCGGCAGCTGCGAGACACCGGAGCGATCGGAAATCTGCGATCGCATCAAGAATACCTAAGGAGCAAGTAGTTAATCAAACTTGCTGGAGAGGGCCGATGCTCTGCACGGCAAAAAACGAGTCCTTAAATGTTGCCGATCATGAAATTTTTCAGCATCAGAATAAAGTGTAGATGGTAGTAGATGAGTGACGGTAGCCATAGCCACAGATTTAGTTTTGTGTATACATATAATAAGCCGTCTAGAGAAACTAAAATCTGCTTTGTAGTAGTACAAAGAATTACTTATCTAGGATGATCTCCAACCACAGCTTCAGGCGCTGGTCGCTACTCTCGGTCAAAAGAGTGCTACCGTCCTTAGGGGCCTGAAACCAGAATTTTATTCTCTAGAAAAGAAAGGCCGCACTGAGAATCGAACCCAGGGTCTGCCACAAGACCTGTAGATTATAGCAACACTCAAACCAGCTAAGCCATTATCCCTTGGATTCATACAAATGTTGAGAAAGTACCATCAGTGCAGCAACAAAAGAAAATCCAATAAGGCGCCGCAATGGTGCTGCCACATGCGGGTTGAGATTGGGCCATTAGCTTTGTCAAGTTGGGTCAATTAAAGTAGGTCTGCACTTTTGAAAAATGCGGTTTGGCCTGTGCAGCAGGAATATTGAAAGTGTGCGCAACCAAAAAGTGTGCGGAGAACCACTAGCTGGCGGCTGAATCTGAGCCATGGATCAAGAGAATCCGTCAAATATTGATAGAGATATGAGTAAAACAAGTGAAATTTACTGATTGGATGATTGGGGGAGAACCGCCCCACGGCTCGCCAATCTGCAGATGGGAGCATTGAGCCTCATATCAGGGCTTTCTACTGAGCTCTGGTTCAAAGAATTCTGACCGGTACTCATTGTGTTGGAGGGGGCACAAGCAAATTTGTGGCGGGTGATCTCACAATGCAATTACGTAATCGGAGCATCCGCGGTGGGGACGCCCAGAAAGCGCTGAACAAGGGCTTTCTAACACACCCGGGTTCGAAATATTCGAGCCAGTATTGACTGAGATATAAGCAAAACAGTCATTTCTGCAAAGTTTCTCCTGTAATGGCAAAGTCACGTGACATTGCGGGTGGACGACCCGCATTTCACCCGCATTTTTTGCGCTTTACACTGTGGGCGCACGGGTTTTGCAGCGCGTGCTCAACAAAAGATATGAGCAAAAAGTACATATCCAGGCCTTGAATCTGAGCTAGAGATCATAGAAATTGGTGCAGTATTGAAAGAGATATTAGCAAAATCAGTAGAATGCGCAGATTGGCTGATATTGACAGAAACACTGAACCACTTGTTAAACGGCAAATACGTGCATCAAGCCTGCGATCAGGGCTTTTTTTGAAACTCCAGGTCAAAAGATCTGGTGAAGTTTTGATTGAGCAATAAGAGATGCAAGAGAATTTCTCAAACAAATTCTTGCGCGCTCATTATGTAAGCGGTACGGAATGTGCGGGTACGCTCAGAAAGCGTGGAAAGAGGCCTTTCCAACGGATCCGGGGTCGAGATATTTGCATGCATATTGACAGAGATATAAGCAAAATACTACTTTTCAATCAGCCATTCAATTGCTTGTCCACCCGCTTGACGACCCATCTAATTGGAGACATCATCAAAATGCCTATCTCAGGAAACGTGCCATGGTGATGTCAACGATTTGGTGGGTCGATTTTTGCGGGTGGATGGCCTGCGGGCAGTCAAGTGGGTGGACAAGCGATTAGATGGCTGATTGCAAAGGAGTATTTTGCCTATATCTCCGCCATTATGCGCTCAAATGCCTCGACCCCGGGCCCGTTGGAAAGCTCCTCTTCCGCGCTCTCTGAGCGTACGCGT
The DNA here is from genome assembly GCA_000827205.1 of Plicaturopsis crispa FD-325 SS-3. Lineage (NCBI taxonomy): Eukaryota > Fungi > Basidiomycota > Agaricomycetes > Amylocorticiales > Amylocorticiaceae > Plicatura > Plicatura crispa. The sequence goes on along the minus strand of KN832591.1, from coordinate 8,461 downwards.
ACATTCTGTAGCGATTATGTAATGCGCTCGCAATAAGGTTTCTCGCAAAATGGCGTATATCTCTTATCACTCAACGAATACCCTATGGAATTCTTCGACCTAGGGCTTAACAGAAAGCCCGGAGCTCACTCTTAATGCACATACCCACTATTCCATGAGTGCTTTGGTGTTCTTTGTTGGAGTGTGGTGTGCTCAGGTGGCTGAGGCTGAGCTGCTGGACCAAACAGTAGCATACATCGGAGATACATAAGTCCGATCTCCTGTATTCCGCTCTTGTCATCTGCTATCATCATCGCTCATTCTGTGTCTGTGTCTGTGCCCCTCTGCTGCTTCCCCAGTGTCCGATCTCAAAAGGTTATGAGCCTCCGTGCTTGATTACACCCAGATTTCGCCACTACTCCGCCCTAATCCCCTCTGATCTTCATAGATCTCCTCCGATTTCGTTGATTTGCTTTGATCGCTGTTGATCGCGCCTGTCCCTATAGTCCTTACCCTTTCTTTCGACGCTCTACCCCTCCGATCTACACCGATCTCCCCTCGATCTCATCCGATCTTTCACTATTCCCCTGCAATGTCTATTCAGACCGGTTCCAGCTCGTTGCTTGCTGTGATCTCTGCGCTCTCGGACGGGAATTGGTTCGTTTGGAAGAAGGGAATGCGCAAATTCTTGCTCGCAAACAGCGCTGGGGGCGTGCTGGATGGTGTAGCGCCCAAGGATGGCCTGGATGGTACGCTTCTGCCCTTCATTTGGTCCAAGATCGCTCCGGCGTGGCAGTTTTTGGTGGAGGATGCTGTGGGTGCTGTGGCCGCTTGGAAAGCGCTGCAGGCGCATTTCGAGAAGTCCACCATGTCCAATCGTCTCTCTGCGCGCCAGGTGTTACAGTCTGTGTTTGATACTTATCCTCGAGTCTTCCCTTTCTTTGTTTACCTCGCTTTGGCTGACAGGCCAGCCACTCTATTCCGGTTTCCGCTCCGCTCTATTTGTCTCTGTTTGTACCTTACTCTACAAAAGCGGAGTCCGAAGTTCTCACTCTCTTCAGTGACTTACTTCGGACTCCAGGTTAGTGTTTGGCTATATCTCAATATATAGTGACTTAC
>KN832590.1:41708-51745 GCA_000827205.1 Plicaturopsis crispa FD-325 SS-3 | reverse complement strand
GAAGGAGTGCTCGAAATCGAGTAAACCAGGTCCTTGGGCCAGCGTGACGCGTGTGACCCCGCAAGGACGAGTCGAGTCCGAGAGAGTCACGCCGCGGCGGCCAAGTACTTTTCCATCGCGGCGTGTCACACTCACCTGGCCGAAACGAAATTTCATCCTCGTCAACTCATCCTGGCCCTGTTTGCCTCGATTTTTTTTTCAAGGGTGGACTCAAAGGAGCTCTGTATTTGCTAGTCAAATTTCCACTGAACAATTCTGGCTCATACTCATGGCTCAGACAAAATGAAAGTCAAAATTATAGAGTTTTCCATTTTCCTACCCTACCGGGCGCTGCTCCAAAGGTCTGGGACATCGTAAAATGCTGAAAATTTCAGGGAAGGTCAGACATATATGGTACATGCAGGGATAAAAATCTCAGGATGATTGGAACAGGTTTGGGAATGTTTTATCAGACGTGACCCAAGGACCTGGGGTGGCCCAAGGACCTGGGCTACACTGTACATTTCACTCTCTTTATCCCCTTTTTCTATTCTTTTTCTTAACGGCATTTATCCACTTCAAAATTCTCATCGTACTTGCAAATTTCTACCTCTTTTACTCACTTTCCTATAGAAAAGTACTGCACGCGACAGCCCGCGCGCATCCTTCACCAAGTGGAGAAACGTTTTCCTGCAGGGGGAATTGAACCCAGGTCTCTTGCCTGAAGAAATTCACGTCAACTTTGATGGATGACGTGGATGCTGTATCCAAACCTTAATTCGGTTACATGATCCACGTCATCGTCGGACATTTCCTCTGTTTCTTCTCCTCATGCGGACAGTCTTTTTCCGGAACTTCCCGAACCTCATATACATTTGTTTCGTTCGTCTTTGTCCGCTTTCCTCAGTCGTTCCACTATTCTTGCAGTGCGACTGAGACGCGATACGCTTCGCACTTATAGTTTCTGACAGATGATGAATTCGGTACGCGCAAGCCAACAGAGGGCTAAGATGCGGAATGCACGCGACAGGACGCATACCTTCAAGATCACATGACTTCAGACGTAACCCTGTCAAGCACTCTCTGTTTAGGGCGTTCACACTAGGCAATTGTGGCGCTTCCCAGATAGGAAATGCTTAGTCATGTATTCTTGAAGGTTCCGCCTCTTTCCCAGTACTAATAGTAGAACATTCCGTCACCTTCCGTCATCTTCCATACTTATGTAGTACATTCCGCCACCTTCTATTCTATTCCAGAGTATTCTTGAGTAGTCTACCATGTTCCGTGGATATGGGATATGAGTATATAAGAGCGACCATGTAGACTGGAATAGAATAACCACATCATCTAGTACTATCAATCCGCTTCGCGCACCCCTTCTGTAACCAGAAACTACTACTAGTCTTGACTTTACGTTAGCTCGATCCTCATCTGCATAGTTACGCTTCGCGCCGCTAACGTGACCTTTGAGACCGTTGTCCTAAGTTGCATACAACATTTAGACGCTGTGTAACGCATGTACTTACCCTAACCCGGAGGTATTCGGTGGCTCCGTTCGTTCTGATATAAGTGCAGGCTTATTTTCTTCTTCCTTCTAAGAGTCTACTTCAAGAGTCTTTCGTTGACTCATTCGTGTTTCATACGATCTTCTACAGACAAGCCTCCGCACCTCGGTTGCTTATAGAGATCGTACAGTTGCGGACAGCCAAAGTTCAACAATTTTGGTGACCTATTTTTCTAGACACCGGAAAGTGTCCAAACTTCTCGGAAAGTGGTTTTTTAGCGTCTTTGGGACCTAATGGATAGATTTGCACGAGCCGATTTCCTGATTTTGCCCATATAAGGTTTTTGAGGTGCCAAAATTTGGCGGTCCCCCTAAAAAAAGCCCTAAAAATACAGTGAGTGTGTTTTTGGGGGGTTTTCAGCCTTTCTGAATTCATTCCCGAGCTTAGTTTTGTGCCAAAAAAATTTCCGCGGCCAGGACCAAAGTTGTTGACTTTGGCTGTCCACAACTGTAACTATCTTTTATTCGGTTCCGTGTACTCAGACGAGCACACCAAAGTTATTCGCTTAACTTTAAAGGTCTTTAAATACCTTGCTCGGTCCGCACGCCCCTCGCAAACCTCCCGTGGTACTTTACCCTAGACTCATAACAATTTTGACGAGAAAATGATGAGGAGTTGCCGAAAATAGTAACTGAATTACTAAAAATGGGAATTTTGCCTTTCATACCGCAAAATTCGTGCCTCCATAGCACCCTCAAAAGCCCTACACGGCCATCCCGGTTTCCTTTAGAAACTAGATGATTTTGTGATCTTTTGGAATCCATGTGGCTTTCCCTTGGGAAAGTAGATGGTCTGGCAGCCCTCTGGCAGCCGCTAACGCCCCTTTGAATTCCAAAGACTGCCCGCCTCTCACATCAAATAGGCCATCATATAATGTAGGAAAATCGACTGTCTTTTTTCTGAAATTTTAGTCTGACTATACGGGAGACTAAGGCCATCAGCGCGAGATCAATGCTGCTCAACGCAACCGAGCAACTTATGTAGCTAGGTTTTGGTGCTCTTTATCGTGTTTATAAGGTTACCATGAATATCATTTGACCGCATACAATTACAGGAGTGCAGAGCAAAACGGGGAGACGTAGCGGGAATGCAAAGTAATTCACCAACTGCTACGAAAATCGAGCTGATGCCACCTAAAATCACGCGGTGATCGCCAGAGTACAGCTGGCTGTTCATTGGAATCCAGAGAAACATCCCGTGCTGGCACACTGGGAAAGTAAACGGAGTCTTGTGATATGAGGCTACTAGGCACCCTGGCTGTATAGTCGTTCTTTTGACGCCTGCTAGGCCCGCTACAGTTTGGTTTTTGATTCAGCAGTACAGTAAGTACCATTGCTATATTCCTGTGGGTGTGCCGAGTCTCAGGTTCGGGGCAAGCCTTGCTCCGGCGCCGTACCGGCGAGCCTTCGCAGAAGCAGAAGGGGCTTGCTCGCAGATGCGCCACATACTTAAGTAGAGGGGAACCGCCTTCAGGCGCCGAGCTGCCTTCTGTAGCAGGAGCGCTTCGTATCATTTTCCCTTTGGCGAAGTCTTTGTGCGCGATGCTAGCGGCTTCAAACCCACGGAACGAGACTTTTGCAAATCCCTCTAGGGTATGCTGATCGCAGCGGTACCGCGGGTCTGAAAAGACCGACTCCGCCGCCTTCATAGCCTATACTACGGTCAGTGACACAGTTTTATGATTTGACTTTTCGCTCACCTTGATGTCGTCCATAACAGAACGGACCACTTGGACCACTTCCTCCAGTATGCGCTAGTTTTCTTCAGCGCGCACGTCCCGTGCAAAATTGGGTGTGAGGTACTGTATAGATTCGACCTTAGGTTCGTCGATTATCTTTGTGACCTCGGTCACGCTAAGTTCGGAGGTTCGTTGGGCACTTTTGGCTGTGACCCAGGTTCATTTCAGCCACAATTTCGCCAGAAATGGCAATTTATTTCAGTTTAAATAAAAATTTAATACATTTTGTCACAATTTCAGTTTGTGGGCCAAGTTTCAGTGGGACAGTCACACGAAATAGGTTCAGTTCGGGACCCTGCGTGACGCGTGACGAACTTGAGGTCGAATCTATACAGTAGACATGATAACTACCTAGCAGAAAAAGCAAAGTATATACCCTGATACCTACCTCAGTACCTTGATAACCCTCTCGTTTAGAGCCTACTCATGGCCAAAAAAAGTAGTGAGAATGTGTAACTTGTTGTTTGCTGGACTCAACCCAATACATGGGGACAAATCTTGTGCTATAGTGTCTAAAGGGTCTCTAGAGCATCATTATCATTATGCTTGCAGTCAATGGTGTCACTGCGGCGGTGCGGGGCAAGAAAGAGCAGTCCAAAAAATCAAATTTTTCCACTCTAAGGAAAAAATTATATGCTATCCAGGTCCTTTGCAGCGCTCAAGAGTAGGTCAATATAAGTTGATTTATAGCAGGGATTATGGCAATTGGTGGGTGTTTGGGGCTGCTAGAGAGGCGCGCGAAGTTGACCATTTTGACAAGAAAATGGTGAGGAGTTACCATAAATAGTAAGTAAATTACCTAAAATGGGAATTTTGCCCTTCATTCCGTCAACTTTGCGCCTCCATAGCACTCCCAAATGCCCTACAAGTGTCATGAGTTCTTCCATAAATCAACTTATATCACCCTACTCTTTAACACTGAGCAGGAGGTAGCCACACTATAATTTTTCTGGCCGAGTTAGTTTTTGGGGTCTTTTTTTCCTCACCTTACTGCAGCGTCACCGTTCTACAGACCAATTTGCAGATGTGATGGATAGCATGCTCTGAGGACCCTCTAAATGCTGTAGCACAAGTTTTATCTACATGTGCGAGATTGAGGCCATTAAGCAAGAAATTATGCATTCTCATTACTTTTTTTGGCCATGAGTATAGGTCGATATCTTGAAGTTATAATAGGTCCCACGAGTATCTGACCGCTTAAAAATTAAAAGGTAAGAAATGTGCCACAAATGCGGAGGGTGAGGGGGCAGGGACTTACCAGAGCATCTAAGGACCACACATGCACATAATATCGTCCCTATGCGTCCACTGGAGGTGTAATATGCGAAAGGGGTAGGAAGGCGGCAGGTGGTTGAGGACTTACCAGGTACCTTCTCCACACCTAGAACCGTCGCAGAGACGTGTGAAGACTTTATGAATGGAGTGTAAGCCGTTCTGGATGTCTGAAGGAAGTGTAGGGGGTTAGAAATGCGAGCATATCTGCAGCATTATGTTCCTGGAGACTCACCTGGCCTATCCCTGAGCTCTTCGATCCGACACAGACTTCATAAAGGCGAATGTTACCGACAATTACATTCAAGTTTTTTCCACCGTGGAACAGGCTGTTACATCGGTAACACATCGCGTCATTTACCGCCGTGTTCTCAAAGTGTTTCTGGGCGTAACAGCGCCACATTCCTCCAGTGTTAGGGATATCTACACACTCTAGCATGGCCGCAATCCCAAGTCGTAGGCCAATATGGATGGATCAAGGTACTTGGAATCGGTTAGCGGAGGACGCACGCGCGTGTATCGCAGAACAATCTGCATCCAAGTCCGAAAATCAGCAAACCGTTGACCCGACTCTACTGAATGCACTCGACGCACCTCGCATACACGATAACTCATCGGATGGCCCCCAAGGACAACCATTTCCACTTGCAGAAGATGTGGAAGCTAAACGTGAGGCTGAACACAAGCCAAAGCGACGGTGAGTCTAAGAAAACTGTGCTAGGAAAACCGGTTGACTCACGCGGCGTACTTGACAGAGAGCTAAACGGGAAGCAAAAGCGTCAGAAAGGGGAAGGAGAAACCAAGGGAACCATGTGCGTCTTACATTGCAAGGGACTCGGACCATTGGTAGTGCATCAGCAAAACTGAAAACTTCTGGCCGTGTCTTATAGCTTAAGTATAAGACGTTTAAGACGTTTAAGACACGTCTTACCGTAAGACATCGACTTCTGAATAAGTAGATCCATCTTCTGAGTAAGACCTCGAAAGACTCGTAAGAGCTAGACTCGAACCAGTGCCCGAAAACTACGCTACACAAAAGATAATCGTTTTGTCGCTCGGATTCGGGACTGGAGCATAATCCGGCCATTTAGGACGGTCAAACTTCCGAATACCTTCCGGCCATCACATGACCAGAATAAAATGGACTTAGAAAAAATCGAGCACTCTTGAAAATTCAAACTTGTTAGACCGCATTTCTGAGGAGACAGAAAGTCTCGTAATGTATTCGTCGAGACGTCCCCGAGGTTTCGAGACGCGAAACAACATTTTACGCGTGGTAATGTCGAAACAACGACTCAACCTGGTCATTTACCTCCTTCAACCCCGCGCTCACATCACGACGCGCGTCCATCTCTCAACCTCGTCTTACGGTCTTTCATTTCCTAGGCATGTATCTGGAACTCGTGGATATCCTGTAGACTGTACCAGCTTACCGCCATTGAGCTGTTTCCACGACCGTGCAGGTAGCTTGGGAGTAGCGGCGGTGTTCTATCACGTCGCGTCTCTAATTGCACGGTGCGCATACTCGAGCTTCGATCTGACTCACATCGCACTGACATCCTTCTATAACTGTGTAGTATTCCACCCGGATTGACCGTTCTCGAGAGGCTACAATAAACATGCCAGGAGCTATGCCGCTAGGCACGCAGGATTGGAGCACCCAAGCCGTCTCAAATAGAATGCGGTAGAGCATGTTTCCCCGTAAAAGAGGAGGTGAGATAGCCTGCTCCAATCCCTGGAACACTGCGGGACTGAATTTCTCGACCGGTACGTCGTCAGCATTTGACTCACTGACATGGTACCGGGAGGGTCGTCCATTAACCTGCAAAGCCGAGAATGTTATCCTCGTCGCGCGCTCAAAACGGCGTCGTCGTGTTGGTGTACCATCAAAGCTCTCTGGGCTCTCTGGGCTCTCTGGTGCGGGGATGGAGACAGCTCGGTAATGGCTTCGAGTCGGTGTGACAGGCGACATCCGAATCGGACAAGTACCACTTTGCACTTGAATCTATCAGTGCTCCCTGCTGGCTGAGGAGGTAAGAATTCTTGTTTCTTGTCCGTGGAACCATAACTGATAACATCCTTAGCTGTAGTCACCTCGATTGCGCGGGCCACGCTACAATCTTCGAGTTACGAAGCAGGGATCTGAGGATGGCAGCCGCGCCGCACCTCGATGAGGGCGCTCGCGGATAGCGATGTTACTCACCTCCCATGCGACATCTTGTTCAGTGCTAGGATAGTTTGAGGTTGGCTCTATCTGTGTATCTCGCGACAATCCGTCGACTCGGATATCAATTGTAGTAAACTTGCTCAACTGCATACCATTTGGGTTGCCGTTGAACCACCTATAGGTATCATGATGTGCAACTTCGGGGGCATCTTAACGAGCACATTGCGAAGCTTTCTGTCTCTTCAGAAATACGATCCAACGAGTTTGAATTTTCAGAAGTGCTCGATTTTTTCTAAGTCCATTTTATTCTGGTCATGTGACGGCCGGAAGGTATTCGGAAGCTTGACCGTCCTAAATGGCCGCGTTATGCTCCAGTCCCTATACAGCCAACTCGAACGATTATCTTCGAGTGTCGGCTGTGAAATTTTGACTGCCTCGAGTCTACGTAAGAGCAAAGTAAGATGGCTCCTCAGACTTCCATAAGACAATTTTCTGGCTGATTTGAATCACCCTGGGGCACACACGAATCCAGATGGTAGTGGGGAAAATCAATTTTATTGGGCTATGGATACATGTACATAGTGTGGTGGCATGCTCTGCCTATACGTACCGTGGTCGGGCACTACTGGAGCCATGCCCATTCGAGCTAGCCACGCAGCCCGAGTATAATCGTGCATTTCCATGCACTAGTGGTACTGAACGTTGCCCAACATGCTAATACGAAGGGCTACTCCAGCGGCGACGAGGGCCGGAGTGTGGCGACTCAAATGAGACTGCTGGGGCAAGCGCCAGGCAGGGCGGGGAAGACCGAGTCGGCAGAGGGAAGAAGAGCCAGGCGACGACCGCGAGGAACTTGTAGTCATGAAAACGGCTAGCCTGACAATGTCGAAGAGCAGCACAGCGGCGGGTGCAAGGACGGCACTGTGACCAGCATTAGCGGGAGGGGCAGGGCGGTGAGTATAGCGGTAGCGGGGAAGACAGTAGCCGCAATGTCGAGGAGGTGGTCAGGAAGTGTGACGGCAGCAAAGGGAGGGCGGCGTCGGTCATGCTAGCAAAAACGTTCGAGGGTTGGGCGGTTTGTTCTGCAGCGGCATTGTGGTCTAGGCGCGGATAGGCGGCAGTAAATTCATTGCGATCTGACAAGGAAAAGGATGACGTACCTTCAGCCCTACTGATAGACCATTCCTCTCCGCACACTGCCATGAGCAGCAAATAACTGCCGTCCGATATTAGAGAGGCATCAAAAGAGAGGCGCGAGGAACATTGCCCACTGCTAAAGACACGCCGCCACCGGCGTCCCAGCCACTCGCCGTCGCTACCGCCGCCGCCTTCACATATCACGCCGGCACAATCTCATCTCCACCGCCGTGGCCGCGCTGCTTGCCTACACCACGGTCGGCGGAGTGCTCATCTTCGCAGCGACCGGCGATCCGTGCCTGCGCGCGCTGGACTGCTCGTCTACACAGTGACGTGCGGGTTTGACCTGCATACGATGACTAGTAGGCATCCCAGCGGTGAGTGGCTTGTCGTCCGCGTCGTGCACACGATTGTCTCACGTGTGGCGCTTGTAACCATGTTCGCCGGGGCGTTGCGGTCGGTTCTTGGACTGCACTGCGAGGCTGCAAATTGCGGTCCTCGCGCGCGCGCTTGCGCAGGCAATCAAGTCCAAGGAATGGGCGGAATCGTGAACGCAGGCATTTGTAGACCAGACCATAGGACGTACCTCATATTCAAGCCACATAGATATACCCCGAACAGACGTTCTCGGTGGCAGCAGGCCACAATTGCAAAGCGACGGCGAAGAGGCTACTTGAAGCTTGAAAGGTCGAACGTTCCGTCCAGGTTCCGTCAGAGAGGTCTGAATACGAGGGAGCCGACTTTGCAAAAATATGGATTGCGTGTGCCAGCGCGCACCGAGAGCGGAGTTCAATTTAGTACTGTACAGCACCAAAGCTTGCGCCACAACCTCGCGCTAAAGCTCACACCGTTGGCGCGCAAGCTCACACCGTTGGCGCGCAAGCGTTGACGACATTGCACACAGACTATCGCCCAAGTTACTTCTCAACGACTGTGTGACTGAGTGAGCCATTCCGTTACTTTCTCCCATAAAGCTGCATTTTTTCCGAACCTCACGATGTCTAGCCGCCGCGCCCAGCGTGCCGTCTTGACATGGGCGTTAGCCTGCAATGGTGAGCGGATATGCGCTCCTGGTACCTACACGACTTTGAGGGTGAGCTTGTCGAGAGTTTCAAGAAGGTCTCACGCTGTGCAGGGAGCAGGACTAGGAGTCTCGCGTAAAGGTATGCATCTTCAGCCTACTACTGAATCGTGTTGCCATACTAAACTGTGTTCGCACAGCGATGGAGGGGCGGCAAACGGTGATCGGTTCTTTTGACGTGGCACGACCTGTACTACGGCTTTGGTGGCACATAGTGGCGGCGCCGACATATTTTATCGGGCGAACCACCCTCTTAGAATGCCATAGTTTGCTCGACGCGAAACTACGAGCCACGGCGTTAGTATGTTCTTGAGTGAGTTGAATTATTTTCATTCATCTGGGAAGACCTGCCCAGTGTAAGACATGGTAAGACATATTTACGGCTGGCGTTGTCTGGAGATCGTCTGGCGTGTCTTACGGTGGATGCTGCCAGACAACTTCAATGATTTCTAAGACGATTTAAGACCTAAGACGATATAAGACCTGTAAGAGATTTTGCGATTTCCTGATGCTCAAGGTAGAATCCATGTCTGCAAGCACCGCGGATGGTTTACAGCGGAACGACGCGCTTACCATTCGCTTACCATTCATATAGTCGAGGACACGTCCGACTCGACTCGAGCCAGTAAGTGTCTGGCTAAGGTACCAAGACGACGGAAGACGGCGCGTGCAGCAACGCGACTGGGTTCGGTAACGCGACGGACAGCCTTGGCTTCAGATTGAAATCATATTGAACTACCTGTTATCGGATGCCTAATGAGCGACTGACACTTTACTATCTCTGTAGGGCTGCCTACGACTACATCGCATCGGATGGAGGGGCGCGAGTCAGACGCACCCGATATCCTCGTTGACGTACGGGTCTCGCGCCGAGCGCACGTTCCCTGCTTGCATAGTTAAACACCCCCGAATATGTGAGACCGCAGCAATTAATGGAGCGACAGCGTGCGCACGAACCAAACGCTGCACGAGAGCCTTCGTCCTGAGGACGAAATTTGGGAACAACGATAACGGAGATTGTATGTGCGATACTGATACTTTTTCCACGGAATTCGAATATCGAGTATCGCGATTCGTGCGTATCGTTCAAATATCGTG
>KN832590.1:18591-39746 GCA_000827205.1 Plicaturopsis crispa FD-325 SS-3 | reverse complement strand
ACAGTAAGGCTGACGAGCATCTGGCCGAAGAGTCCTTGATTACAGCCATGGTACGTCACCGTCTCCTCTCATGTCTTCCCGTACATGCCCATACCTCCCACAGAATGCGTCCTGGACGCCACGCTAATTTGGGCTACAGTACCATCGTCTCTTTGAGAACGGCGAGATGCACGAGTAGGGATCTGAAATGTTGAGAAGCTAATCGTCCGCTTGATCCGCATCTTGCATGCAATCGGTGAAGATGAGGTATACGAATATCATGAAAAGTCAGTGTGAAGTTTCTACATATGTGTGGAATCGCTTAACTAATTCATGGAGAAAGACTCCACCAAGTTCTTACCTGAGCTACCAGCACGATCCGCTCCTTTGGTGATAATATATCGCAATTGAAAAAGCTCGCCGCTCAGGATTTTGAAGACGCTCTTCCGTTAGGTAACGTTGTCTTCGAGAATACATCTCGAACGCCATCTGACGAGCATCATCTAGTGCCAACTTCCTCTGATGGAGGGATTTCTACCACCAGATCATGATGGGCTTATGCCAGCCAGACGTCGTGTTCCTTGTCACGCAACAATCCGTTACCTGGACCACTACTAACCGCAAATGCAGCGACTGCCCCCACAGCACGAACAGAAATTCGGAGGAAAAGGAAAAGGGAGACTGCTCCCTCCTACCATTCGCGAGTTTGGGACTATGGACTATTACAACACGGCTTGTACGCGCCACTTCCCACTCTCCTATCCATTGATTTTTGGGTGGCTAACATCGTTGCAACAGGGAGAAGTCGAGCATAAGCAATCCAAAGACGTAGGAAGGTTTGCCCCTACAAGCAAGCAAGTCGAGAGACTGCTCGTTAGTCAGGATCGATCTCTGAGGCGACTCCGCACCATGCCATGCCTTCCAAACATGGCGAACGGGCCCAATGTCAATAATGTCGCGTTCGAACCAAACGGACTCGGAGTCTCGCTCAACAGATATAATATTCGGGTAGCGAGCAAAAAATACCATCATCTCGGTCTCAGGGCATGGCTTCGGACGTACATGATGGGTGGACCAGGGCAGTTCAAGTATGCCGATCGGACACGGTAGTCAACTGGGGTACTAGCGCTCGGATATGCGAATGAAAGCTGCTCTTACGGCGATACGTGCACGCGAACATGGTATCGGCCCTCACGTTTGCGGCGACGTCAGCACGGTTTCAAGTTGGGCAGTACTTGATCATATTGGCCACAAGACGTACCAGTTCACCCGGGAGAGCGTAGTGTCACGGTAGTGGTCTATTCGAAAGGATGGGTAACACGAACACTTCGCGCTAGGGGGGTAACTACGGGAGGCGAGACAATAGCAACTGCGGAGGAAGATGGGGCTATCGAGAAAGATGGCGGGAGGGCAGGGGAAGGTGAAAGCAGCGACGACGACGACGACGACGATGACTCGGGAGAAGAGGCAGAGAAGGAGGAAGATGCAGATGCAGATGACGCCGAGCCGGACTCGGATACAGATGAGCCCCAGATGACGCTCGGCAGTATCCACTCCCAAGACGGCCATATGTGATGTGGAGGGTGACGAGGAGGAAGACATGTTCTGTACTGGTGCATTTCGAGCGCGTTGTCTTGGAAAATCTGCGAAGGGATTATAATATCAGGCACGGGACAGACATACTAGGACGATTCTCTAAGTTCGGGCTCACACTACGGCAGGGGACGGATGCTCAGCATCGCGCGTCAAGTCGGTAGGCGGTGTTCCGGCATCGTTGATTGTCTCCGTTGAAATAGTAGACCTTCGAACTCGATGTTAGGATGACCATAGTGAGGCAATAGTTTGAGTTCGCACCTTTTATCGTCGCCCGAAGCCCGTTCAGCCTAGTACAACTCAGCCTCCGCTTCCGCCTCTAGCGCGCGCTTCTTCTTCTCTGCAGCCTTTGCAGCGGCCTTCACTTGGCTAGCCGCCTTTGCCGCTGCTCCAATGGCTTCCAACTCGAAGGAAAGCAAGGAGATCGACGAGGTGCTGGAGATTTGGTTTAGCATAAGTGCATAAGTGCATAAGTGATAAGTGCGTCCCTTCAATAGGGTTGCGAGGGCAGGTGGATTCTTGTAAACATTGTAGCCATCGAGTATAGCCTTCAACACGTCGTCCGGAAGGACCAACGACTGGCCAAGAATCGGTGTTGCGGCCTTGTCTCTCTTGCGCCACATGCGCACCCGGAAAGCGTCGAGAGCAAGCTTGCCGTGTGCCTTCATCAGCTTTGGAAATCGCTTCTTCTTGGGGATAGAGGCTGCAACACTGAGGGACATTGCCGGTTTGACTAGGACAGGAAGTGCCTCCGGAATGCAGCCGCTGCAGTTGCAGGCCGCACGAGGTAGAGGCGGAGGGTCAGTTCGGCACGACGAACAAAGGCAGGGTGGCTCCTCAGTTATGGAGCCGTTGTAGAGCTGGTTTTGTGCGGCAGTCTTGCACTTTGCGACGAGCATGAACGACATACTGTCGTCTACATTCCGGTCTTCGGAGCCTATGGTACTATCCGGTGGTATCGCCTTGAGTGCTGCGGCCATTCTGGTCCTGGTCGAGGTCGTATAGATGATGCCGCGTGGGTCAGAAACAAGCCGTCGTGGTCGTCCAGCGCGTCCAATTTTTTGGTTAAGTTCGTCGGCATCCGCAATATCGCCCACAATGATGCACGCGCATGCATGTCGACTCCGACCGAGAGCGAGTCCGTGCCGATAGCGATCATGCACTCGTAGCCTTGACCCGCGCCGAGATACGCGCGAGCCTCTTCGTTGTACGGGTCCCAGTTCAATGATCTGCTTTTTTCGCGCACGATCCCCTTCCGCTTTCGAGAGACCAGTCGTAGCCTGCTTTTTGCTGGACTGGCGCATAAGATCTCCCCAGATGCGACTGCCTAGATATATCGACTTCGCGAAAACAATGGTGGGACGTGGACGTGCACTGTCGAGGTTCCAATGGAGCTTCGGGAAGGCGTCGCCGTCGATGGGTGAGGTGAGCTCGCAGAAAAGCAATTGAATTTCGGGGCGTAAATTCGAACGCCGAATCGTGTGGTATGTACCGTTGCGGAGGCCCAGAAGCTCGCAGATGTTGTCCATCGGAGGGCCAGAGCGGACAGTAGCTGATGTGAGTATTCATGGGTTATGCACCTCGGTTTGACGCGCCTTTACGAAGCCCATCTGCATGAAATCCTGACGAAAGCTTAGACGTTGAACTTCGTCGAACCCAAGTCCACACATTCGGCCATAGAGCTTGTCGTCGCGTAGCGCTTTCTCGTACTCGTCGGAGCGTAGCTGTTCCGGGCCCGCGATTATGACACTGGGCTCCGTGCGAGCGGTGACCCAGAGCTCCTCCCGCTCGCACCGTTGTGCAGCTTCTCGAGTGTCCGAGTTGATTGCCAGGACTCTGAGGCCGACCGCGCTCATTTTCGCCGCCTGTTGGACTGTTTCAGCACATGGAGAACACTGCCACATGTAAGACCGCACCATTTCCATCTGAAGCGGTATCGTTGGGCATAAGACACGGGTTCTTGGGAAAGCGCGACGTTGGGCAGAGCAGCGGGTCTGCAACAGCTGCCAAAACTACGAGGATGTACATCGTGTAGAATCCTGTTTTCCCGCTCCCGGTCGGGGTCATCGCAAGCGGTCGACGCCGTCGAGACTTTTGCAGACGCCTTCAACTTGGTAATCGTGCGGGGTCGTATCTGATCTTTGTCTTGCGCAAGATATTTCGACATATATAGCTCGTAGCCAGCTGGAGAGCTCCACTGAAAAGACGGTGCCATGGACGTGAAGCAACAGGACTACAGCGTTCGCGGCGGCGCGAATACAGGGCGCACTGGAAATTCCCTTATTCGTCGAAAAAGCATGACTGCACATGACGAAAAATTTCAGGTCCGGTTCGGACCCTACCAACTGATTCAGACTAAACAAGTCATGGACTATCGACTATTAATCCCAGTGGAAAGTCCGTCGAGGGCCTTCGAATTACAACGAGTAAATACTGGGGTCTGGCAACTCCTGCGAGGAAAAGCACCGAAAGTGTACAGTCCCACGACAGTTTTGAGTTTCCGCCCTGAACTCTAATCCCTAAAAAGGAGATTCCTGGTCGGTCTTTGAATTCGGTGCTAATCGTCCGGATAGCGCTCGCCGATCCTTTAACCCGCTCATCGTCCTGCACTCTCCCGCCTACGTGATAGTCCAGCCCACCGCAAGTTTGGTGCGCTCCATGTATCCGCCAGTATGCTGCTCTGTGCTGATACGACCGCCGCTCAGCACAGAGCAGGCAGCCGCGGGCGTTGATCCAATTACACAGACAAGTACGTTGGTTTCTCTCTTTCAACCACTCCGTGCCTCAGCCCCCGCCCTCGTGTTCCCGCCGCTGCGTAGTCCCCCAGCCTTTCCATGACGGCGCTACAGGCTCAGCGCTTGAACCGCGCAGTACAAGGACTCCGCCATCGCCGTCATGCTCGAGCTCCCCGTATCCACACTCTCGCTTCTGCCTATCCCGCGCCTCGTAGTAGAGGCTCCCCTTGCAAGCGCGTCGCGCGCCCTTACACATGCGCACTTATAGAAGCTACACTGCAACGGCGCCATTTGCATCCGCGGATGGTGTCGGGCATTGGGGCCAGCTCGAGTCCATTCCTCGCGCGCCCCTCCACCTATGCAGGCAATGGCGCGCCGTCTCGGCGCTAGATGCCCTACGCCTATCCGCCACGCGTCGTTTCACGCGTCCCTGCCCGCGTCGAATCCTGTTGAATCCCCATGTCTACATCCCATGGGTAAGATAATCTTGTCTCGCGGCTGGGATGAACTGGGCCGAGCCGGACGAACGACGCGTCTGCATCCATCGTCGCATGCCGCTCCTCGCGACGCCTCTACGCGACGCCCTCAGCACCGGCACCCCCACGTCATTATAGTACGCTGGTGGTGACGCCCGCTCCGGCGTATCTTGTTCATGCGGCGGTACCAGGTGGTTTGTCTCGCGGGGAGTGTTTGTATATTAGTCTTGTACTATATGGTGTATGTTATAATAATTATAGCTCTTCAACCTCAGCCATGCTCTATTCTGACTTCAGTGAGTACATTAGCTCGAGGCTGGGTTCTACGGAATGGGCCCTTGGCGAGGGAGCGATGTTGGCAATGCATGGCCGTTGAACTTGCTCAGTTGTTGAACGTTGAACGTCGAACCGACGCAGCGGTCAAAGGCGCCGCCGAAATGCCGAAACAAAAATTGCCTTATTAGGGATTAAGGTTCAGGGCGGAAAGTGGACAACTGTCCCACGACCCCCCATAAACGGCTTGCCGAAAGTTGCCGCTATGCCGGGGATCGGCAAGCTCAAAGTCGCGTCCATTCGCGTCTGCGCCACAGAGCGCGCCACCACAGAAAATGTCCCACTCCTTTGCTGCTTCATACAGGACATTTGGTGTATAGTTTGAGTGACAAAAGTTGTACGAAAATGTATTCTAAACAAAGTCTTCGGGCTCGATTTTTTTAATACGCGCCTGTTCCTCTGTACTCGCATGAAAAGCACTCAGTTTGAAAGAATGAAGCCAAAAATAAAAAATCTGTCCCGAAGACTTTTCTCTAACCTACGAAAAACGATGTTCCCGAACTTTACCGGACCTCCAAAGGGCGTGTGGAAGCTCATGAACTTTGGCCTGGAATGAGGGGAGCGTCCGCCAAAAGTCGTGTGTACGTAATGAGTGTTGCTTCAACTTGCAG
The DNA here is from genome assembly GCA_000827205.1 of Plicaturopsis crispa FD-325 SS-3. Classification (NCBI taxonomy): domain Eukaryota; kingdom Fungi; phylum Basidiomycota; class Agaricomycetes; order Amylocorticiales; family Amylocorticiaceae; genus Plicatura; species Plicatura crispa. The sequence continues at coordinate 34,019 of KN832590.1, read as the reverse complement.
GCCCTCGAATGCAAGTTATAGCGAGAAACAACGATACAAGCACTAATTTGCCAATTTTTTTTGCGTTTTTTTACTCATTATCCATGGTATGCATGTAGCTATGTGTCCACGCTCTTTTCTGCGCAGTCCGCGCAAAGATTACCACGATACGCTATGATACGGTGCTGAACCGCTGCTCGACACTCATTTCAGCCACCCGCGCGACGCGGCAGAGCGAACTTTGAACTCCGACTGAATTCTCCTCGTTTCGAAGGTTCTGCCGCACCACGTGGGGTGTACAGATTTCGAGCAGGAGTTGCCAGACCCCATAAATACCTAGCCATCAAATGATCATCGAGTAACATCGACTGCCATCGTGAAATGCCTCGACGGCCCGCTCCTTCAAATTCTTATGGTCTGATTATCCTCCTTTTCTCTCTATTTTCTCCTCGCAAATTCTGCAGCTGCCAAGTCGGCGACTTGCCTTCAACAAATTCAGTCTCCAGTTGCTTACCTAAGTTCGCTATGCTTGGCGGACTTCCAATGACTTGCCAGCACAGCGCTGCTTGCGTCGTTCCCTCCTTCCTCCAAGCCACCACGGTCACTGGTATCTCTGTGTCCGTCGTTGCTCGTTGCTCTCTCCCTCCGACGACGCGCCTTCTATATTAGCGGCACCCTGCTCCCTCCCAGCGTTGGCGATGCACTACCGACAATGCGCGACCCGCCACGTCACAACGCCTGTTCAACGACACCGTCCCCACGTCCAGAGTGCAACTACACGCGCCCACCTCCGTCCGCTCCCACTCTGTTCTGGAGGTCCCGCAATGCACTACACGGTAGCGTGTTTGTCGCTTGTCATCTAGACATGTGGCTGCCACCCGCAGTGCGGACAGGTCATGGACTCGACCCCGCGCCTGCCGCTCCTCGACAGCTTGTAGAGCTAGCAGCCTACCCTCCCATGCCTCCCTCCGCCCCCTATTTTATTCCAAGTGCGTAGTATCTTTTGATCACCAACCACAGTGAAGGTTGGCAGATAATGGAACCCCGGTCACAAGGTCGGGGGCTGGGTTACACACTTTGTGTACGGTAATGCGGATAAGGTAAGCACGAACAACATAGCAATCGCAATGTAGGCTGTATCGCTAACAGCAAAAAGCAGGTGCCACGCAGCTGCCTCCCGCAGGCGTCTCGTAGTGTTCCGGTCCAGGTGAGTAGCAGCGCGTGCTGTCTGGTCGACTTTAGACTGACTAGTGTGACCGAGATTCAGATACATCCCATCGGCTGGCATGGCTGTGGGCTCGACCGGAACGGCACCACAACGGCGGAGGGTGCGATACAGCGATACCCTGCATACGGTACCGTCGGGGCACACGTAGGCAACGGTGGGACGTTGCTGGTAGGGATAATAAAGTAGTACAGCACCGTATTTGTGTAGTACAGCGCACGCTCCTATATTATGATTTGATTTCCCCCCCTCCAAACGTCTTTTCCTCGATAGTACTCGATAGCGCTAGACGAACCGAAAGAATACAATACATTATTTGTTCCATGTCGAGGTAGATCGAGGCACAGTCGAGCAGCGTAAAAGAAGCAAAAATGAATAGCTCGTACTCGTTAGATGTAGATCTACCTCAATAAATATCTAGTTAATGATCACTTTTCGTGGTACGTCGATTTCCAGCGATGCAATCGATCAAACTCGTTGTAACTCGACGGTGCTCGACGGACTTTCCACTGGGTATTATTATTAATACTAATAGACCTAATCGTGACCAACGCGCGGCTGCCCGTTTTTACCAAGCTTCCTCCTCTTCTTTTCCTCCTTAGCTTGTCTCCTCTTTGCTTCCTTAGCCTCTGTACGAGCCTTAGCCTTTGCCTGGCGAGCTTGCTTTTGTTTTTGAGCCTTGCGAGCCTTTTCCTTCTCTGTTTTTGGCTTCTTTGGCCTTGTTATCGTGTTGGGCAGACTCATCTTGCTGGCCTGTGTCTGCTCTAGTGTATCTTTGTATTAGTTTCCGATTGTGCGTTATGCGGTGGTATAGGTACTGTTCTCTCTCACCTAGCCATGCTTGGGGCCCTGAAAGACCCTCTGACCCAGGGGCCTCTGCACATTCCCCGCCGTGACCCTGATCGACGAACTGGTCCGGGTCGCCTCCTCCTCCTATGATTTTGTCGTCGCCGGACTGCTGGGCTGACTGGTCTAGAATCTTTAAAAAATCTCAAAACCGCATCAGCCGACAAATCACAAGAACGAATGGGTCGAGTTCCTCACTTCCATCCTGTCCCAGATTCAGTGGCAAAGGTGGGACTTCAACCCAGCAGACAGTTTTGGGTTTCCTGGCTGCCATAGTTCAAGTAAGCATGCATTGTATCTCCACTTCCACTTGGGGTCCTACACTACCTTTCGTTTTTTTAATCCAGTCTTTCACCAAAGCCTCGTTGCACCAGTTCTTGCGGACCCATTGAAGGGGCCACGGTTGCTCAGTATCCGGGTCTGTACCCGCCCAAGAGACAAGATATTCGGTCCGGGATTCTTGAAGAATACACTCCGCGGGGTGATATACCATCCCGCCAGGAGGCTAGGAGAGTAGGTAGGTAGGTAGGTAGTGTTAGCCGGTTGGATGATCCCGTTCAAGTAGTGTTCCAGTGTTCGTAAACGTGCAGAATAGAGGTAAATCTTTGACACAGGCTTGAATCATGCAGGAGATCGAGTTCGCTGGGAGAGAGCAAGTCTCCAGAGAACCGGCGAATTCCGGGCGCTAATGGACCCTTGAACAAACAGTCCCCCGCGATCTCGGCGTCAATTCCCGTCAAAGCCGGCCACCTGGCAGGCTTCCCGCCGCTACTCAACGCCAGTGGCACTCTGCTCACTGTTCCCCACCCCCATCGCCCCTCCCTTATGGTAGGAACTCCGAAAAAAGTGCACAGTGTCTTTGATTAATGTAGAATGTGTGCTGCTGACTGTGTTGCCGTGTCCTGGGCCCAGTAAGTATTCTCGAGCTGTTTTACACGATCAAGTCGAAGTTGTCCCTGCACCCCCGACGACGCTGCTGGTGCACTCCTCAGCGCTCAGCAATGCACGTATAAGATACTTAAGGTTGGGCACCCGTCAATAGATTTTGTAGACCGTATATTACCATGCAAACTTGCTAATTCAGCCTACAGCACAGGCAATATTATCTTTGAGTTGAACAAAAAAACCTGGAGTTTTTCCTAAAAAACAGGAAATACAATCGCCTTTCTGGCCACAGTAGCCAGCGTGCTAAAAGACTCCCGGGTACCTCTGCTACATGGGCAGCTACTTACAGCAGCGCGTACTACAGTCGGGCAGGGCGTTCAACCCACCTCTCGGCACAACCCAGATCGGGAAATCGGTATATTATGGAAAGCCGGACTGGCCAGCTACAAACAGCTTCCTCGTAAGGTATTTGCCCCTGTAAGGATCCTCTGCACCGCACGCAAGCCTCGCCACCACGACCGTACGTAAACGCAGTACAGACCGCCGCGCACGTCGTCGCCGCGACCCATGCTCGTCGTCGTCGTCGACGATGAGCTCGAGTATTTCATCAATTCTTCCTCTTTCTCTTCAATTCCTTCAGTAGCCCAATTATGTACATGTAACCGGAAGCTTTCTATGCATTCAGTTTGCCTTCAAATGGCTTTATTGTGGTAAAATAAAACATGATAACATGTCTAATAGAAAATGCGACCTAACCACCCTGCTGTCCAGTACAGGACCTGCCTCGAAATCCCTCGACTGACGCTCGATGCTAAATTGACAGCACAGATCCCACTTGCTTCCCCTCGATTCCCCTCACCGGACTTTCCACTGGGGATCACATGCGAAAAGGCCGCGGAGACGAGCGCACGTCAGGCCGGGTAGCTCGATGTTGACGAGGACACAGTCGTGCCGTTCTCTAGTGTGGAATTCTTCACTGCACCGTAATATATCGCACCCCTCCGTCCAATCCTCGAGGGACTGATACTTGAGGTACAAACATTTATACGGGCGGATCTGGAATACAGTAAGTGTCAGTACTTCTCACATCGGGGCAGGGTTGTAGTCGAACGGCAATGGCTCGGAGGGCTTACTTTGATGGCTCTCGTGTCTGGTAGATCACTAACGTTCTCTTCCAGGAACGTGCGCAGCCTCTTGTCGAAGCCGCCAAACCCCGGGACTGATTTCATGCTGGCTTCGAGTGATAGGCTGTCGGTTAAAGGCAGGCGAGCACCGAGGGCCCAATGCAAGCCAGGGTCGCGGCCGCTGTCATCGTCATCGCGGGTGTCGTTTTGGGCATGCACCGATGGTCCTGACTCTGTAGCGCTCGCCGAGGAGTCGTCCTGCATCCGGCGGTGTTGCTCTTGCTTCTTACTTTCGTCGATAGCCATTCGGATGGCAGCCACGACCTCTTTGTTCTCGTCAATGCGTGTCATCTGTCACGGTAATGACATTTGAGATTAACTTCGACACACCCATACGATTTTCAGTGGACACATACCTGTGGATCACCATTCTTGTTGTTGGTGTGGTCGTAGTCGTCGCGAGCTTCTTGGTGAAATCCCTCTCCCGGGCGCGCGGAGTAGTTATATGTAGCACCCTTTTCGACGAGGTCCTCAAGGACATGAGGGGTGTGATGCTGTTTGGGAAACTTGAAATCTTTACCGTAGGCTCGTGAGTAAGCCTAGTCCGTGGGGAGCATTCATTAGCATGGAAGAGAGGGTATAGCTAAAAGGAGGCGCATACATTGCAAGCTTCCTCGTAATCTTTGATATATCCTTTCAAGCGTTCGATTTGGGCTTCGCTGATGCACCGTAGACTGATCATGACCCGGAACCGGATGTAGGCACGCAAACAGTGCACGAGAGGATCATTTCGGGGAAGCAGTTGAACTATGCAGGGCAGAATGCACTGTTGATTGCGCCAGCCCGCGTCAGCGAGGTCGTGAACTAAGCGACATTACAAACTACCGCAAACTTTACTCACGCGCAATGTATCCAGGTGGTATTGGCCGTCCGCATAATCAGACCCTGTGACGTCGTTGATATGCTTAACACCACGCCATCGTGGAACACGCTGCATACTGTTCGTGCCATTACATTAGACGGAGGGTACACGAAATACTGAATCAGACTCACTTCTGTTTGAACTGCCCGTTGCAACGTCGTTCCCCAAGAACCTTTTTGACCTCGGGTATAAGATGTTTTCCGCCCTTGCCAACATCATCTGCGTGCAACGTATCGTAGCTGATACCAGAATATGGGTCGGAGTTGGGGAGGTCCCAGAACGCATTCTAGTAAGGACAAATGAGCACGGTAGGCGGACGAGTAAATTGACCTCAAACCTGCTTACCTTGGTTGCATGAAGACCCTTTCGACGCAGGATATTTTCGCGTTCTGTCTTGGTGCCCGCTGCAAGGGCGTCGCGGTATGTCTGAATCATATCAGGAACGGTGCGTGGCGAGAATGATCGGGTAATCTTGTCGAGATCGTTCTTGTGTACGAGGCACCGAGGGCACGGATAGTTCGCTAGCGCAGCTCTACAGGCAGCAAGAGCACACGCTTCTTCCCCGTCCAGCGAATGGTATGGTACACCGGGATACAGGACACGAAGGCAAGCTTCGAGGCGTCATTGCGATCAGACGGATCCTCTGGGTCCTCGATCTACAGCATGGTCATCAGTCAGTCGTAGCCTTGCGCGAAACATGATCTGAAGCCGTACAATTGGCATGTATCCGACAAGAACACCTCCGCCGTTTCCTGATGCGTTGCGGATCGGGCCAGGCAACCAAGCAGCACGTACAATCATTGGGTGCATATGTACCCGTTTCGACATGTTGCCTTTGTCGAGCCAGAACATAAGTGGGAGGAACACATGCTGCATGCCCGGATATTGGGGCAGGGTATCCTAGGTCGGAGATCGTGAGTTCCATTTAATCGGAAATGCACCGCAACTGACGTACCTGTACACGGTACCACTTTTGTGCTGTATGAGGCTCGTCGTACAGTCGGGTGATGAGTCCTCCTTGATGGATATATTTCTTGACTGGGTACCAATGTGTCACGGGTGCTAGGGTCGGATCCTTGACAAGCGTCTTGACCCAGTCCCAGATATTCCGGTACCTAAACTCGAATGTGTGCTCGACACCCTTGTAAACAGCTGAAACTTTGCCGACATTGAACTTTGAAAGACAGTTTTAGTATGTGCTTGTGTATCACGATCCACGTAGCGAGCAGGAAAGCATACCTTCACGCCATATTCCCTCGCCGCCTTCAACGACTTCTGCATGTCATTGTAGTGGCGGATTGTGATATTTGTTCCACTCGGAGCCCAGCTTCCATGATGCATTCGACGCAGCTGGTCGTTGACAAGTGGCTGGCGCAAGCCATGTTTCACAGCGCCTTCGGTATATTCGACATCTGCGAGAGTTCGGAACGGAGCCCACGGTTTAGCTGGCAGGCGGGGAGCAGTAACGGGGGCAGAGTCAAAAGCCGAATCGTGACAATCGACTGGATTAACGCCATCGTCAAGATTGATAACACGTCGATCTTGGTTGGGATCGGGATCGTGCGGGTGCGGAATAATCTCAATAAACAGGTGCGGATCGGATTGGGAAGAGCATGATGCGTCCCCGCCAGTGCGTCCGGGGGCCACGAAATCTGGGCTACCACACGAGCCATTATCCAAGCTGGGAGCTTCATGGTCGTCGATAGCTTTCATATGTATGTATCAGCGGTGTGTCCCAATAGGCAGCGCAGCACGAGCTTTGCTTACCATGAGGAGATCCTTGAGCAATATTGACAGTCTTGGACAAAGCAGCACTCTCGATCTCTGGACGAGCGACCGATGCTTCCTACACGACGATGAGTAAAGTTAATTGAAGGCACTACAAATGATAGCGAAACGTACGGCGTAGATGGCACCATCCCCCGTAGGATGGTGAGTTTTCCGTCGCTTCTGCTTTCTAATCTGCTCTTCTGCGTGCTCGTCTCTCCTGTGGTTTGCGACGTGTTTGCTGAATCCACGAGACTCGCAGTACGCGCCGCACGATTCACACCATCGCTGGTTGTCCGTTTCATTAATTTTTGCCATGCGCCGGGGCATTTTTGCTGCACTTCGGAGGTGTCAAGTTAAAAGGAAGGGTTACTTTCAGTGCGGGCAACAACGGATGGTGGCGATGGCTTACAATGAAGTTAAACTGGGTGGAGATGGCACCAGTCGCGTTGCCAGGTGATATCACGTGAGCGCGGCCGCATTCCAATATGCAGTGGAGCCGCGTTCACATCTGAATAGCTCGCTCCTGAAAACCTGTACCGAGCAAGAGAATCATAGGTCACCTACGGACAATCATCAATGCCTCGCCCTCATCTGCCACGGGATGAAACTGACTGGGAAAACTCGGATGAAGAGAACGAAAGGCTGCAGCGCGACGACGGATCCTCTCCTCGTCAGGGTGCTGTAACTAGGGACATGTCCCCTGGCTCTCTGTACAAGGTATGTCAGAATTTGGTGAGCCGTTGAGATCCGTAAACTGACCGATGATTGTAGGCCCTTCGAAGGGCCCAGAGAAAAGAGGACGAAGCTCGCGAAGAAGCCAACAGCGTCAAGCGCGAACTTGCAGATGCGAAGAACGCGCAGGTACCACGAGGTCGGGGCCGTCCAAAGAAGCAAAAGACGCACGACGACATTCCCGAGGATGACGCTGCGGAGATAAGCCTCCTGGGCAAGAAGTTTGCAAGCGTCAAACTATTGTGGTTGAGAAAGGAGAACGAGACCTTTACGGAGCCGTGCGACGACGACTACGACGCGTTTGCGCGCTTTGAAAACGAGGCTACAAAGGTCCAAGGTCAGATTCGTGACCTCCTCGACGTCCTCCCCGAGAAGTATCACGAATCACGATATGTATCCTAGTCTATGGACTCGGATATCAGATCTCGTGAGTGCCAACAAAGTCTGTTACAAAGGTGTTAATCAGCTTTTCAGGTCGTAAGGAATATGGGAACACAACGATCGAACATGGCTCACCGTGTCCGCAAGCGCGCGGGTGCAGACATTTTCGACGTGCCTAGTACAGACCTCAAAACCCCCGAATCTCGCAGGCAATTCCGCCAACGCATTGGTTGGAAGATGTACAAGGATCGCCAGGGTGCAGCACTAAAGGAGGAATATGATCTGTACATGTGGGCCAAAGTTCTACACAAAGATTACAACGGCAAGCGCGACATTAACAAGTTATTTCTGAGTCCAATCATGTTCCGCGTGAGTCGCATGTTGCATATGCAGTGACATCGGCACTTACTAGCAAATTAATGGTGAGCCTAGGTTTTTGCGTCCATCATTCGAGGCCCAACCGCTGTTGTCTCGATGATATCCGGCGGCCCGCCGACTGCAGATCGAAAAAATAAAAGCACGGGTGAATTGTGGGGCCTCACGCACACCACGCCTGGCGCTATTGCAGTGTGCGCCGTCTTAGTAAGTGTTCCATGTTAGTGTGAAAAACTCACCGGCGAGTTCTTGACACGTTTTGAACGTCAAGAACTCGGCGCCTAGTTTTTGACAGTGGTTTAAAACCGGTTTTTAACCAGTTTTTGACCAACAGTACGAAAGGCCTTTGACGGGCGTAAATCGATGGGTTATGGTCATTCTGACCCAGATTTTGTCGGTTTACGATGCGAACGAAACACTCAAGTGCCTGCGAGGCCGCCGCAAAGTAAGCAGTCCCGGACTCCCGGATCGGCGCGTCTATCCCAGGTCACTCAGGCTGCTCGTCTCAGACGGTCTACCGGAGGTCGTTATAAGGCCAAAAAAACACATATTCGAAAAAGCGACGGGATTTCATGAGGAGATGTCCACCATCCTCGGGAGATCAGTCATAAATGCAGGGTAGGTCACCAGGTTTTTAACCAGTTCTTGACACTCGAATTTTCGGGCTCGAGTTCTTGACATGTTTTAAACAGGTTTTAAACACGTCTAAAACTGACCTGTCAAGAACTCCCGTGTTTTATACGGCACACTATTCCATGTGCTCAGCGGAATTTTCTCACCGCTAAGTATGGTGCTACCGGACTGTAGGCTCGGTGGGCGCTGTCAATGGATACGTGCCTTCAAGAAATCGGCGGTGAGACGGGCATCGACTGGCAAGCAGACTTCGAAATGTACCTCAGTTGGCTGGTAAAAGGTCTTCGCAACAACAAGGCGTCCGTGCAGAAGATTTTCCACGAATGGGACGCGATATTCTTCTCGATAGCAGCTCGACCGGTAGTATCTCTCATTATCAACAATGTCAGATTGAACTTAGGATAGCCCAACTGAGCAGAATTGTTGCTCGTACCTGGATTTTCTGTACATGAGGCCCAGGATACACATCCTGCTTCGAGCTCGAGCAGCAGTCAAACTTGGTCGCTATTCCGGTGACCCCAAGGCGCGTGCATCTGGTTATGCCCATACATATGTCGATTCGGAAGGCGTAAATCTCGCAAAACTAGCCAGCTTTCAACGGACTCCGAAATCGAGACGGCCATGAAACAAGCATGGGAGGAGGCGGAGGGTCTCTTCAATCTGCTAGGTGTGTCGACTTCCGACTTTATGGGTCCTGAAGAGCACGAGGCGCCGTTGCCTAGTGTTAGCTCATGGTTCCGTGCCGGAGAGGACCCTGTCTTGGATCACTCACAACGTCCTCAACCCACGGCATCGGGAATGCCCGGTCTTAGCGCAGACCCCAATAACGACGATGACTCGGAATCCAAGATTGAGGAGAACTGGGACGATTGTGATGATTCCGACGACGACGAGAACGCGGCAGAAGAGCTTCAGGATTTGTTGGATGCGGACGAAGAAGTCGTAACAAGAAGCCAAGAAGCCAAGCCGACGTACACCACCGTTTTTTTGATACGCGATATGAATGTCCGAAGAAGGAATGTTGTTTGGATATTCGAACCGTTGTGTGCCCGACATTAAGTAGCCGCTGTGAATTCGACAGCTATTGCTATACGTCCGATCGACGTCCATGCAGAGACGTTGTTTCGTCGTCTGTATTTCATTGAAATGAGGTCGACACCTTTGGGTCGAATGGGTATTGCATTGACAGCGATGAGACATACATGCCTTACGCTTACGGTGCAAATGGCTCGGTAAAAATGGTTTCAATGCTTGCTAACTTTTTTTTTTTTTTTTTTTTTTTTTGGTTGGAGCGAATCAAGACTCGAGCAGTCGACGTAGTCGGACTCTCTTCGTCGCGCTGGTTGTGTAGGATATTTCACCTGTGTAACCTTGTGGGACCCAGGAAGAAATGCACAAATGCACGCCCTGAAGGGCAGTGTGGGGCTCAACTTCCTCGTCCGGCAGCATGCTGCCTAATCCGTCCGGGGGGACGGCGCTGACGAGGGGTCGTACCCACTAAAACTCCTGACTGACCGATCCAATCATCGGGCAGGTTTTCTTCGTCTAATAAAGTACCACTCCATGTCCGGAGTACCACTGCTTCCTTCTTGGTGGCTCGGGTGTCGAATTTGAACCTGTTGGTGAGTAGTATGTCCATCTTCAGTCTGTAGTTTATGCTGAAGATCCACTTCTTCAATATCTCGTCCTCCGTGTGTCTTGCAGATTCTAGGCTTTCACGTTGGATCACCCGTTCACAACGGATTTTCCATATGAGGTGCGCTGCCTCAGATATTATTATAGTCAGTAATCGGCTTCTGCCCTCGTCTTTCTTGGTTCTCGCATTGTTCAGTCTGACAAGTCCACATCCTAGGATTAGACCGTACGATATCGTCGGCCAATCTTTTTCTCGCTTTCTCCACAGCTCTTCGGCTTGTGACCATACAATCTTGTTGACCGGAGAAGATTCGCACTCCAGTAGTATGTGCTCCATCGTTTCTTCTTCGCCGCACAGGTCACACTTTGCCCTGTGTGCATATTTGGGGTCTGACATTCTTGACCAGAATTCTCCTATCTTATACGCGTCGTGCAGACTCTTCCATAGGAATCCGCGGGTCGTTCGGTATATATCTTTATTCCTGACTGAGTGCCAGATTTGAACATCGTTCGGCGTCTTGCCGTTCAGGCTCCGCATTGCATGTCGCGTTTTGTCCAGGTTTGTAAGTGTAGTCCGTCTTATTTGTGGGATCTGTGTACTCATGATTCCTTTGTAGAAGAGTGCTTGTGATCCGGTGTTGAGTTTCACGCCTGTGAGTGTGAAGCTCGCTTTTGTCGTTGTGTCTATGTGGTCGTGGGCTTCTTTCTGTAACCCTTTTTCAGCGAGGGTTTTGGCTCCTGATGCTCTAGTGCCTGGTTTCGATTGGATTAGGTATGTGCTCGTCCCTCTCTCTCGTAGATTTGCTAATATCGCTTTCAGGAGGCTGCGGTCTTTGCTGTTTAGGAAGTCGCTGTCTTCCAGGTCCTGTTTCTCGGTTGTGAGATTTTTCAGGATGTTCTTGGATCTTATTTCAAGTTCTAACGGTCGGTTCTTCGGTGTTTTCTGTAGCACCAAGAGTATAGCGCCTAGTTCACCTCCTTGAGCAGACGCAATTGTCGGTCCGATTCTGGTGGAAACGTTCCGGGCATCATTTTGGGCGAAGTATGCGCCACCCCCAGCAACAAAGTCGCCGTGTTCGTCTATCTTGACTATTCCGTGAGTTGTTACCCTCGTTGCCTCTTCATTTACTGGCTGATCATCTTGGGCTGTTTGTATAGCTCTCTCGTTCTGTTCGTGGTCCTCCGTGAACACCCTGAAACTGTCCGAGAGTCCCAGTTCCCTGGCCATGTCCGGGTCAAAAGTAAGTTTCTCTTTCTGCTCCAGTGCTGTCCTGTTTCCTTCGAGTTGGGCATCGGTTAGGTTGCTAACTTGTCTGTTTTTTGGTAGGCTTGGGTTCCATTTGTCCGTTAGGTTGTTTAGGAACTTCACCGCAAACTGGCGGCACTTGTGAGGGTTATCGCATCCGAGCTCGTTCCGATCGTGTTTGCAAAAGTGGCATCGACAGTTACGTCTTGGCTTATGGTCAGCATTGTTTCGCACGGTTAGCTCCTTCAGCTCTCCTGTCGTGGATATCTTATGGTTTTGCCTCAGGCAGCGGGCGTGTTTGTGATTATTTAGTTTTTTCATGTCTTTCGAGGCTCCGATGTGAAGCCATATTGGGAGACCCTTTTGCAGTTCTTCGGACGGCTCAATGGTTTCGACACGTACTTTATACTTGCGTGCCACTTTGATCATTCGCCTGAGGCCTATAGGTAGGTTCCTCATCGTTGGTTTCCAAGTTTGTGAGAAGATGCTGATGCGTGCTTCGTTGTCTACCAGCGGTGTAGTGCTTGCGCACCGTGCAATCAGTGCGTCAGCAAAAAAGGCCCATTGGGGTCGGTGTTCTCCTTCCGCGAGGTACCCCTTTAACCAGTTAAGTTCTATTGCTTCGTTCCTCGCTTGTATGTTAATCAGTTTCTTTCCTCCGTTTTCGACGGGGGCGTGTAGTGTTTCTTTATTAATGGTGCTTTTCCCTGCATTGTCCCATATGAAGGAGTGGCTAATCTTTAGGATCCTGTTCTCAATTTCGCTTGGCATTCCTTGGACCACTGTCAGGTACTGGGATATTCCTGCCACAGTGAACTGCAGAATGATTTTACGTCCTTCTACTGTTGGGTTAGTGCTTTCCCAACGCTCTAAGCTGGCTGCAATCTTCTCTAAAGCTGTTGACCAGACACCTTCCTCGTTGGTTTCGTTGCCTATCCAGGCTCCGAGGATCCTCGTTGCTACGCCATCGCTTGCAATATTGATGGACTCCGGTATCGGGGGGTGGTTTGGGGACAGCAGACGTGTTGTCTGTAGGTTTTCGCGGTACAGTTTTGAGCCAATTGGTATGACTTCAGTCTTAGTTGTGTTAAATTTTGCGCCTGACGCTATACACCATTTGTCTAGTATGCTTTGTAGAGTTTGAAAGTCATCATCCGAGTTCAAATATACTGTTGTGTCGTCTGCAAATAGAGTGACCACTGTTCTGTGAGCTAGCCCTGGTCCTTGCATACCTTTTAGCTCTGATTTCCGGAGCAGTTCTGCGAGTGGTTCGATTGCTATGTCGAACAGTAGGCACGAGAGTGGGTCTCCTTGACGCACTCCTCGGGTTACCTTGTATTTTGAGCTTATTTCCCCATTTATGATCACTGAGGTTTCTGCGTTCTCATATAGTGATTTGACCGTGTTTATCATGTGTTCCGGGAAGTTGTATTTTCTCAGGGTGTCCCACAGGTAATCGTGCATTATCTTGTCATAGGCTTTCTCTTGGTCAAGCGCCACAATAGCACCTCCTATTTCCTCTGCTTCTGCAAAGTTTAGTATCATTTGTGTAAGCCTTACTTGTTCTGTTATGCTGCGGCCAGGGACGAAGCCAGCTTGGTTCTCGTGTATCACTGACGGTGCGGTTTCTGCTAGGCGGATTGCCAATGCTTTCGTGAATATCTTATAGTCGCCGTTTAGCAGCGTTATTGGTCGGTAGTTTGCTATCTCTCGTTTGTCTTTTTTCTTGTAAAGCGGGCAGAGCCAGCCTTCCGCAAAGTCTGTTCCTTGCACTATACCGTGCTTCTCAATGTCGTTGTATACGGCTCTAAGGGTCTCAAGTACGTTGAACTTCTTCCCGTCTTCCGGGCGTTTCGACTCGCGCTCATGGAGTATTTTCCAGATTTCGTATGGTAGGCCATTAATACCTGCTGCTTTAGCATTTGGAAGGCCCTTGAGTACTGTCTCAATTTCCTCAATTGTGAGGCATTGCGCCAACTTCGCATGGTCGTCTTCCGAGAGTTTGACTTCTACCTGAGCAAGGACCTCTCGTATGGTCTCTACGCGTTCTGCATATGGGGTTCGTCCCTCATCTTGAATGTTTGCGTTGTGGTTCCTCCCGATTTCCGCCATTTTGTCGGACCGTGTTTCGTATGCCGGAGGGTTTGTAGGACCCCTGACAATCGACCCATATCCCTGTGCGCCAGTCCGGATGTCAGACGGCGCGTAGCGCCGGAGCCCTGTGCGAATCCGGATGTCAGAAGGCCAAATTTTGGCCCGATGTCTGGGGCATTTTCCGGGCGGCAGGGGGTGGTGACAAGGGGTGTGTGCAAGTCCGGACGTCGAGGCCTCCGACCTCCACCTGCCACCTGGCCGGGATCCTGACGGAAAGAAAAATTCAGTACCCAAAGTGCACCAAACAAGGCAGTTTCGACGGCTTTTTCAGATGGTTTCTCCACGGTAAAAGCGGCGGCGCTTTCATTGTGCGCGAATCTGTATCAAAAAAGCGACCGACGCTCCGAGGGTAGTGATCCACCCTCCCCGGGCCTCCTCCCTTACGCCAGGGCTCTTGCAAATCAAGTCAAAGACATTCAACACACACATATGACCTGCCTTGCTTATTTTGAGCCCGTAGAAAAAATTCGTATTTTCTGGTATTTTTTTTCGATTTTTTCGATGTATATGTCGCTAGTCCGGACGTCAGAGGGTCCTGAGGTCAAGTATGGGAAGAAATCCGGACGCCGTAGGCGTCCGGCGCGAAAATGGGCTTCCGGATGGCAGACGCGGACCTCAGAACAGACATCTGAGGCGATTGTCGGGGGTCCTGGGTTTGTACCCGGATATGTAATTCTTGTATGGTGTCTCTGGGCTTTTTTAATTTCCCCATGCTTGTCCATGATTTGCTGCTAGCGCCGCGGTCTCATTTTCTAGTCTCGCTTTCGCGGCAATGCTGTCGCGGATGGATAGGTGGCGCCCCTGTTCCAGGGATTTCAATTTCTCTGCTATGTGGTCAGCTGTGATTAACTTCTCGTCTGAGTCTAGGTTGCTGTCGTTGAGTGTAGCCTTGAGCTGCGCTTTTAGGATTCTTGTCTTGGAGTCTCAATGCTTGCAACTTCATACAGATGGATAATCGCAAGTGACGAGCATTAATTGACCGTAAAGATATACTACAGTAGCAGTACTAAGTAACGCAGGAGTATTATACGAGGCTTTATGATGTAGGGGGCATGAATGAATGAAAGGGACATGAAAAACGAGAGGTCTTGATTACTCTAGCTCCTGGGAATCATCCTGCGGAACATCCTGCGTGTTGTTGGCGTTACTGATCGGTTCGTTCAAGTCTTCATTGTTGTAGGTCGCCATCTCCTCAACGGAGTTTTGCAGTTCAACCTGCCACGGAGGTAGCGACATTGTCTTCGGCTTCTTGACTCGAGGTGGGAACTCCGCGATATGCTTTTTGAGAGCAAGATCAAAGGGTCTGAATCCCGTGGTCAGTCGTGCGAACGATTGAATCATACAGATTGCGCACCGGCTGATGTGGGCTTTACGCTCATCCTCGGGAAGCTTCAAGGCCTCCTTGCGACGATCGTTAAGCTTGTCGTCTACGAACGCCCAGAATGTATTGGGGAGGGCCTTTTTTTCCTTTACAGCGGTGTCATAGACGTCCAGCTGTGCTTGCTATTTGGTTCAAGAGGT
>KN832590.1:0-16512 GCA_000827205.1 Plicaturopsis crispa FD-325 SS-3 | reverse complement strand
CGGTTCACAGCTGCTTACATTTTGAACCCAAACTCGACCACCCAAAAATACCTAGAAGACTCCACAACATTTTGCACACTGTGACGTCCCGAATTATGTTTAGACGATGTTTGAGATCCTCCTCGATTGCACGTCATTCACGTCAATGTTGGAAATTCTGGCAGACTTCCCGGCACAAAACTTCACCGCCTTGATTTCTCTCGACGTGTGGGAACCGTTCACGGCTGCCTACATCTTGAACCCAAACTCAACCTAAGAACATTATCATACCAGATTCCTTGCAAGGTGTCACATAGTGCTTTGCCTGCTCAAGTACTTATTGCGAAGGCAAAGCAGCCTTTCACCTCAGTTTGGATTCTCCCCTTTGTTTTCGTCTGGAGCTCTGCCTATTATCACAGTGCTTTGACTTCCTAGTGGGCTGACTTTATACTCTACTGGACAGCCCAAACTTCACAGTGGGAAGTCTATCTTTTAACGGTGGGCAGCCCACGTGGCTTCAATGGGAGGCCCATACTTCAGCACAGGGCTGCCCAGCACCTCAAGTGGGCAGCCCACAAGCCCACATGGGTGGCCCACAAGGCTTTGGGTGGGGCACCCATCTAACTGCATGGGCTGCCCACCATTTTTGAATGGGAAGCCCAGATACTCGAGTGGGATACCTACCTCAACTGTGTGGGCCGCCCGCTACTTCTGAGTGGGAAGCCCAAATATTCAAGTGGGATACCCACATTGACTGCTTGGGCCGCCCACTATTTCTGAGTGGGAAGCCCAAATATTCAAGTGGGATACCCACATTGACTGCTTGGGCCGCCCACCATCTCTTGGTGGGAAGCCTAAACACTCCAGTTAGAAGATCACATATCACAAGATCAAGTCACCAAAAGAACTTCGCATGACCATTTCAAATTACAATGCACCATCAACTACTACTCACTCATATCTACTACGCTTCCTGGGGGAGCTCCTACTTGGCTGTGACAAAGACATCCCTTCAAAGGAGTCTAGGCCTAGCTTTTCTGTTGCACTACGTCGTTCCAGTCTATAGGCATCTGTCAGTGCAGTTTCCTCTGCAATTTCCAACAATTCAGCATCATCCTCATACTCGCTTCCTTCACCAAAGCCACTGTAATCTCCATCGTCTTCTTCATCTGATTCCAAATAACTAGCTGTCACCTCCAGAGCAGCGGCATCAACTAGCTCCTCGAAGGATGGCCCCCACAAATCAGGCATGGGATATTTGCAAGGAATCGGACGCACTGCCTGCTCCCAAGTCACACACAATTGGCGCAGATACTTCTCCCGCTGCCTAAGCTGGTAAAGCATGTCACCGTCATCATTTAAGAGCCCTATTTCGAAGTCAATCACACCACATAACTATATGCAGATATAGAACACACCAGCATCCATTTGAGCACTCTGCAGGGTACCCCATTCTTCCATCATCCATTCTTGCATGGCACACCTCTCCCGGCCTAGGCGATCTTCTTCCTCAAGACACCGGTCCAGATCAAGGCGAGCCCTTATGCCTTCACGGACATTATCGTCGCCGAGCCACCCCGGAATCTCAGTTGCTGTGCTGTCTTCTTCATCCAGGCCGATATCTTGCCATATGTCGTCGTCAACATCAAGCTTGAATAAGCCGTCACGAGCAATCGGGGTTGGTGCTACAGCCCCAGGCAGACCTTGACCCCGAGCGATAAGTGAGGCAAGCTGCTCGCACAAGATGTTGTATGATTTTGCCAGGCTGACGATTCCTGGCTCACGAGTTTTGATCCGTTCTTTAGTATGTGAACGAAGGTTTTTTTCTGTCAAGCCTATATCAGCATCGTGTACACTACGATAGAAATACAGCTTACCGTTCATAGTGTGGCGATACTCTCGCTCGAGTCGTTCGAGCTCGAACTTGCGCTGTCGAAGGCGGTCTCGAATCCTCTTTTTCAGAGCGCGTGCATTCATTCTCACCCGCACGTACTCATTTGTTGCTAACCGGTGAAGATTTGCCCGGTCAGTGGTACCCAGTGCTGCGATCCTACCCCGGATGTTCGCGGACATCGTGCTTCGCTTGCGGCGGACCTCGGACAGCTCCCGAGCAATGTCGCCAACGTCGACATCTTCATCGTAGTCCCCTGCCAGTTGCTCCTCCAATGCCGCCTCTGCCGCCTTGTACTCCTCTTCCGACTTTTGAAGGGCGAGTATCTTGTCAACTGCCATTTTGCCCCTATTTTTGGAACGACCTGTAAGAATTGTAAGAGTTGTCAACCAGAGTCCTATACATTAACAAAACAGAACTCACGAGGCGGTAATTTCGTTTGCTCATTTACCTGTGCATCCCATTCCGCACGAAGAACATCGTCAGGGATGTTACAACCGCCTAGCCGCTGCACTGCGTCACGTTTCTTTCTTTGACAATGCAGCCAACGACGTGACAGCCACAAGCCGAGCCCATTGAGGGACTTGTCGTCAAGATACTTGACCTGTGTATCCAATATGAATAATCGCTGATGATACTACCGTGAAAACAAAGTTAGCAAGTTTCCCCAACATGCTATACAAGGACAGCTTACTCCAGACACCCGCAAAATGGGGATGAGCTTCTTGATAGCACTCCAAAACCGTTCACATCCTTCTCCGTCGGTCAAACCGAAGCCTACACACTTCCGAGGATGGTAGATGATTTGGCATGCCCATTGATGCCCGTAAGCGTGGAACACAGCGATACCGAAGGTGATTCGGTCCCGGATGTCGTGCAGGAAATTCCATTTGACACAACTCCGATGCAACTGGCACCCGATGTCGTACAAGATGCCCACTGTCATTGTGCGAGGCAGATGTTGGAAGAGCCGCTTGATTAGTGCGAGGGCATAATACTGACGCTCGCCCGCCGTAGTCATGTTGATTAACCAGAGGACGCGGTCGTGTCGACACAGAAGCCCCATCAGCCCGGTGTCGACGAAGAACTCGGTGGATGCTGCCTCGCGTTTTTCGTCCGCCGCGCCGAAGGAATCTTTACATTCATCCAATACGGAGTTGGGCACTCGGAGCCCCCCCTCATATCCATCGCCAGTGGATTCTGGTTCCGCCGCTGCCCCACGTCTCGTCTTCGTCGACCCTCGGGTCTCCTGAACGAAATCCCGCATAGCATTAACATCCTCCTCCGGAACGAAAACCGAATCGGGATGAACGCGAGGGGGATCACGCTGACCGTCCTTAGTTTTCCTGCGTTTCTGGGTAAAGCACGCATCCAGACATGCAATGACATCTGCGCTATATGCGTGCATGAGAAACTGCACCCAAGACCACCAAAAAACACGTACACTGCGGTAGGATCATGGCCCAGTTGACCACCAAAGCACAGTGGACAGCGTGCCCGGAGATATTCACTTGGACGAGACAGTCCCTCCACCGGACTTGCTTCTGGGTTACCACCACCGTCACTGCCCACGGAACCCGCGGTACCATCGACACGCTCTGCACGGTCATTATCCTCCTCAACAGCTCTATGCGAGGCAGGCGTTGCGCGGCAGGTGTCGTCGTCTGAGCCTTCCTCAACTTCCTCCACGGTGACCTTGTGGCCCCTCTGCCTACCAACACGTTCGGCCGTCTCTTGCTCCCGATGGCCTCCACTAGCTTCCACGAAAACATCATTGCGGCACTCTTCCACGTACTTCGTAACAGAGGCTCGCGTTGTATTCACCAAGGAGCCATACCATACCAGCGCATTGCTGAACCGCCGTCGAATAGAATTCTATGCTGCGGTCAGAATGTATTAACACCGTCAAAGGTTTTTGTGCTACATACCCTAGTACCCAGTTTATAGCCTCGAGCGTCGAGAAAACTTTCTACTGCATCGCACCATGCAGTGACGTTGGGCGGCATTCTGACGAAAAGGTTTGTAACAAATTCCAGGACGGGAATGTCCACTGCAAGGGATGGAGCGTGCGGCGCGCAAGGAAACAGGCCTCGGGTGATGAGCTGGGTTGCAGCCGGTTTGCAAGGGCACACGGTGAGAGTGATTTTCTTCAGGTCTACAATGTAAATCGTCAGCGGGATCCACAAGGCTTTACGAAGGAACACGCACTTTCAAAATGAACGCACGAAATGGATAAAGTTCTCCGCTTAGCACTAGCGTCACAAGTACACGGTGCCTCCGTCACGTCTGACATTCTAGAAAGGTTCGCACTCCTGCGCAATAGCCTCATATGCGGGTCAATGAGCGCAGGGATTGTTTCCGAGGCCCAAGTTGCCCACTGCCGTTGTTTCTTCTCACCAGCTTTCACGCGACCGTCAACCGCCCAAACAGGGTCCAATGACCCGCCAACAGTCTCATCACCACCCATCCCCGCAATGGCAAGAAAAGGATCATCGGGGACGACCTCGGTACCTGCTTGTCTTGCGCCGGTGGGAAGTCGAGTAGTTTGCGTGAAGATCCGACCAGGCAGTATCATAAGTCCACCAAGTCCTCGCGGACGCACTAAGCCGCTCGTGCGATAGGCTTGTCGCTTCGGAGGAGAGGAGTCTGCCAAGGGTACAGGACGAAAGGGCGAGGATGGCACTGTCGCAGGAGAGGATCCACCGGGAGCGGCAGGGGCTCGGCGACGACCTTTCGGGGGACGAAAAGACATTCTGGCAGGACAGAGTCAGTGTGGTGGTCAAGACGAAGTTATTCAGAAGGCAAAACACGACTCACAATGCATCATGCCATACACACCCCACGCACCCCATTCTATCCATGGGAATTACCAAGTGAGGCAAATTACTAACACCCGCGCGCCGGGCTGCCAAGAAAATGCATTGCATTGCCAACAGTGAGAGTATACATGGATGGAGGGGAGGCGCACAACGATGGTACAAAGTATTCAAGAAAGCGACGGGCAGATAGCGACGGGGACGAAGTCCATGTCTAACCAGAGTACACAACGAGAACGGCATTGTTCGATAAGTGTACGGATGGATGACAGGTGATTGCCGGCGGATGGGGGTGAATGCGATGTAAGTATTTTAGGTCAGTCCAGAGATACCCCATGCCGCCGGCGAGAAGTCCATGTAGTCTACGGAGTCGGCGAGCGTGGAGGAGTCGGCGAGCGCGGACGAATGGGTACGAGGTGCGGAATAATGGGCGGACGGACGAACCAGTTGTAAAATGTTTGGCAATAGAACGTCGCGAAAGCGATTTCGGTCCGCTCCAAGAATTGGCCGCCCTGGCCCGCCACGATGGTGTCTGCGAGAGTGTCTTTGAGGCATAAGTGCTCGACCTCGTACGGACGGTTGGCCCATGCCTTCATGACCTTGCGAAGAGCTTCGAGGGCGCGCACGCGCATGTGGATGTCGTCTGCCAAGATCCCGATGTT
This sequence comes from Plicaturopsis crispa FD-325 SS-3, assembly GCA_000827205.1. Classification (NCBI taxonomy): domain Eukaryota; kingdom Fungi; phylum Basidiomycota; class Agaricomycetes; order Amylocorticiales; family Amylocorticiaceae; genus Plicatura; species Plicatura crispa. The sequence goes on along the minus strand of KN832590.1, from coordinate 11,164 downwards.
GTACTGGGGGACAGTGTGCACTACATACGACCCACCAAAGATAGCCGCGACCATGCGGTCCCGACCCACAGGATCATCCTCCCACTCCAATGCGGCGGCGCATCGGTCAAGAGCGCGCAACTCAAAGTGGAAGCTGTGCTCGCAAGCATCCCAGACGACTTCACGCATGATGTGCCGTTCTTTCTCGCCGTTGAAGTCCTCGAGGCGACTGGCGAGGATCTCGGCCTCCTGCCAGTAAAGCGTGGCTGGGCCCTCTTCCCGCATGCTAAGGCCAAATGTCTTCTCCACCTGTGCACGGCAACGGTCCGTGAACGTCCCAGTGCGGAGGCTCCTGTCGTGCTTGACGCCGAGATAATCCCGCCACATTTGATTTGATCCCGCAGCGTTACCTTGACCCGCAGACGTTGTGAGCCTAGCTAACCAAGCCTGTCGGGCAGCCAGCCAGTTGACGAGGAACCGTCCCTTCTTCGACGTCGTTGCAAAGAGGGCCGGATCCGGCCAACAGTATGATCGGTTCTCGGGGCGAAGGGGCTCGAGGCGCTCGGGGCTCTGATCAACCATCTTCAACGCCGCCGCCCATATCGGGGCCGCCGGAGGGATGATATCGCTCTCGGGATCCTCCCACTTGTCCCGCTGCACATGTTTGGGCGGGGGGTCTGAAATACCATGTCAACGGCGCGCACTCGAGTCCAACGTGGAGGAAAAACTCACTGGGGTCAGCCTCCCGTGCACGCTTCGCGGCCTTGCGCTGGGCTGTCGACTTGCGCTTCCGTCGCAAGGGCCTGTCCTCCTCATCCATGGCATCGCCATGCGATGACGACGCTGCAGGCTCCGACGCCGCGTCATCGTCAAACACAGACAACCCGTCCGCGACGGACGGCGAAGTGTGTGAAGACGTCGAAGGTATTCCCCACGAACTTGACGCGGGCGGGGAAGGGGAACGTTCAGTGGGGACTTCAGACCGCCATCGTGTAACGGACTGATTCTCGTGGGCGGCTTTGGCCGCCGTCAGCTGCCTGTGGACAGCGGAGTTGTGTGTGTCGCCTGGCACAGAGTACGTCGTTGGGGGACCGGTGACATCGCGAATGGTGTACTCATCGTACACCCCGTCAACGTCGGGGGCCTTCGCGGGAAGATCTGCGAGCTTTGCAATGGTGGACTTGCCCAAAAAAAGGGGCCGGCGCGAAAAGGCGTGCAGGGTGTCGTTGCTGGCACCCTCGTAAATGATGGGAGTAGCCACATCACGGTCAAGATGATCCTTCGGCGCGTCCACACAGACCCACCCAGGAGGCGCCTGCATTTCCGTGACCTTCTGGACGTTGGGCCGCAAGCGAGAACTCATCGACGCGACGAACTGCTCCTTGGTACGGACGTACCACACCGGGATACCCGCACGCAACAGCCATTGCACGTGGACAGGCTCGGCGGTCCAAGCTCCAATTGCCCACCGCGCGACGTTGCCAGGCCCTGCGTCTCCGACTTGGACATGGGATCGAAAGTTGTATTTTGTCACGAACGCAATGCGCGCGTTCAGATCGAGCATGTTGTGGGAGAAATACGCAAAGTCGTTGACCAAATCGCGGAAAGTATATGCTGCGTACTTGAGGCGCCCCAGCGCCTGCGTTGTGTTGGTCAGGATAGCGGAGAGCTCCCAGTCCCGCTCGTGGTTCTTCTCCCAGTTGGCGACCTCCTGCGCTAGTTCTTTGAAGAATGGCTCCACCCTGTCGACAAAGCCCTGGCGGAGGTGACCAAGGTTCAAGAATGCGGTACCATGGAGCGGCTCGAAGTCTTTCTTCTCCGATGGCGTCAACCAGAACGCCGCCTGTCGGGAAGTTTGGCGCGCGGGCGGCTCGGTGATAAGGGCGGAGTGGGGGAATTTCTCGCTAAAGCGTTGGGGCGTGAGGGTATAGTCAGCGAGACCAAATCTACCGTCCGCCCGAGGTTGAACGCGACATCTGCCGAGGTTGAACCATGGGATGTAATCGACGTTCGGAGAGGTTATCACAAAATCTTTGACTACCGCCAAGCACTTCGCGTCGAGCCAAGTTAACTCCCCTTCAATCCCGACTGTAAGTATGGCATTATTGATGTGTTGTCGCTGAGACTCACCATCGCCCGGCCTGGAATATACCTCCGTGATGCGGCCTTCCATATCCCACACCGTGCGCGCAACCTGCCGGAACAACGTTAGCACAGTACACGATACACACCCACTACTTGTCCGCGTATTCACACATCACAACTGCCTCAGAGGCAACGTCGTGAGCTGGCAGGAGCGCCTCAAAGGCAGCTCCACCAGCGCGCCTCAAAGGCAGCGCTGCGTACCAGGAAATTCGCAGACGTGTAGGCAACGAACTGAGAGCTCACCTAGGAACCTCCGATGTCCGTAATTACGTGCCGTCCAACGACAAGAAACCCACAAACGACAACGACGATAAGCGCGCCCGCGGCGAGAGTCACAGGATAAGCTGGCCAAATCGAAGTTAGCAACAAGGCGGGTTGGACTTGTCAACGGGGATAGTTACCGTTTAAGCGCGCGACGGTGGGTTAGGCGCCGGCGCGCGCCGCAGGACGACACTCGCACAACAACAACAAGACCCTACGAAAGACGTTCGTAGTCAGCATGAGTGGAAAAGGTGGTGAATACAGTGTGCGCGGATGCCACGACCGCCTCAAAGGCAGGTCGTTGACTGGCAGGAGCGCCTCAAAGGCAGCTCCGCCAGCGCGCCTCACAGGCAGCGCTGGTTGACCAGGGCATCCGCGAACTGCAAATGAGAAGGGAGACTCACCTCGACGGGCGAAATGGACGCGCTTGTGTGCGACGGCGACAGCGGACGGGTGCGAGAGTGAGAGACAAGCAACGGTGGGGAGAAAGTGGTGGGAGGAAAGTGAAAAACGAAAACATGAGTCGCGTCGAAACATGAAGTCAACTCCGAATCCCGATCCGGTGGCTGAGCGCCATTCTGCACACTGTCTCGCTCTACCGTTGGAATTGTCGCATGGATAGCTTCATGATAAAATCGGGAATGTGATCCAAGCATAGTTTTCAGCTCGTAGTGAATAAATCAGATTTTTACGCCTTATATTGAGGACTCCGCAAACAAAATATCGTAGACCTTGCACAGTTTCACCGATTCGGACAAGCATTTGCTATCCCTAGCTCTCCGAGCCTCACTAGCCGTACTGAAAAAAAAGGAGCGGCTGTAGGGTGTGTATATTTAGATTCTACATCTCGACTTCTTTTCTTCATGTGAGTGTGACCATGTACAGAGGCACAAAAGTGCGATGCTCATTGCACTGCAACGAAGTTGACGCGACTTCCAAGTTTCGACTTTCCGAAACCCAAGCAAAGACCCTCGCAAGACTGCTTCCCCCCTTCCTCCAAGCCATTCCGCACCTTCCAAAAAATTGTACCCACACCATGTACCCAAGCCGCGCACTGTCTTTTTTTTTCGGTGCCAAAGAACAAAGTATTTAAGTCCGAGACCGCTCATCTACTTCAGTAAACCGCAAATGAACCACTTTTCTCGGCCTAATCGTATCCCAAGGTCGTATAAAGCCCCCTTAAAATCTGAATAAATCAAGAAAGGAACTTATGTACCCAATGCACAGTATGCAATCTTTCCAGAATTTCTTTACGCACTGCCGCACAAGGAACAACGACTTTCAGTCGAAAACAGGTGGATTTCGAGTCTACTTGCCTCTCCGAGACGCAAAGACTTGCGTTAAAAATCCCTTTTTTTTTATATGGCGTCTAAGATACTGAATCCATTATTCAAGATTTTACTACATTTTATGAATGCCAGTAAGTGCGGATTTGACGGCTGTGACTCTGCGGGCTTGGTGCCATCGGGTCGGACTTCGGATTTGACTTTGCCGATTTTGAGTTCAACGCGGCTGCTGCGGTTTCCTCTCCTTGTTCCACCACCACCACCACCTTCATCTTCTCGCTGCTGTCGGCGCTGGGCGTCCCTCGCCGCGCCGTCCTCGACGCTGGGCGTCTTTTCTCAATTCCCGTGAGTGTATTCTCCATTCCCTTGGCTACACTCGTACACCCTGGCTATCCAGCGCTGCCTCTGAGGCGCGCTGGTGGAGCTGCCTTTGAGGCGCTCCTGCCAGCTCACGACGCTGCCTTTGAGGCAGTCGTGATGTGTGTGCGTGCGGAGCCCTCTCATACCAGCTCGTAGCGCTTTATTGACCGTTTATCTCTTAGTCAATCCCTCGCATCACTGTTCGCACACCCGACATCGGAATCGTAGAGCGCTGGCTGGATCTTCGAGCGGGGCGCTTACAGTAGCACGGGTAAGTCTGCCCCCTTGTGCACCTGCTTTGCATCGTTTCAACGTCTCTCAGGCTCTCAGCCACTCGTCGTCGCGCGTGCATGCTTCGTTCTCCGTAGCAGAACTGTAATTGGTGGGGAAGGAGTTTTCAACTACGAACTGGTGCGTTGTATAGTCTTCGCTCCGTTCGCACACCATGGCTATCCAGCGCTGCCTTTGAGGCGCGCTGGTGGAGCTGCCTTTGAGGCGCTCGTGATGTGTGTGCGTGCGGAGCCCTCTCACAATTTCGTAGCGATTTACTGATTGTTTTTCTCTCAGTCTCTCCCTTCCATCGCAGTTGAACGTTGAATCGTAGAGCGTTGGCTGGGTCTTGGTGCAAGCGCAGGGTGCTTAGAATGGGACGGGTAGGTCAGCGCGAATGCTTCACCTTCGTTGGAGGACTCTAATTCGTTTCAGGTTCTCGTTAGTCGTCATCGCGCACCCACAGTTCGATACCCATGATGGAATTGTAGATGTCGGGGAGCGAGTCTGGAACTGCCAAGGCCATGGTGAGCTTGAATTTAATCCAGACTTTTACACTTCTCTTTCTACGTTCTCCAACACGGCCATTTTTCATACATACATTTCTTCCCCTGGGAGTCTAAGGACTTGAACACACGCGACCGGTGCCGCCCTGAAGCAGTGTGGCTCACTTAATTGTGACACGGAAGTTGCTAAGGCGCTTTCCCCCTGCGAACGTCTGGGATGCGAGTTAGGGTGTCCTGACGCGGGATACTCGGCTCGCATCACGTCGATCTTCCATTGGTAGACTTTGCTGTCGACGTAGCCATCCAGTAACGTGGCGGACGACATGAGACGTAACCGCTTTACGGCGTGAAAGATGGTGGGTACGAATCCCTGGGTCTCTGAATCCCCAGGGTGGTCCGCTTTGCACGCTTGTTTTTTTTTGGCTTTTTATTCTACCTACAGTAGTTTAATCCCCCCTTCATTCTGCGGAGGATCGCACTTTTCCCTCGCCTCCGTCTCGCATCCTCGACGGAGGCGAGCATGTTGTCGCTATATAACACCCCGACGTTTCTCTCTCCAGTGTTCCCCTCAGTTTCGACTTTGCCCAGTTCGGACCTCGAAGAATCCCCTTTTATTTGACGGTGAGCACTTTCTTGTTCGTGTGGCGCGCATGCGCTGGTGGACCAGCGCTGCCTCTGAGGCGCGCTGGTAGAGCTGCCTTTGAGGCGCTCAAGCCAGTTCTCGACTTCGCCTTTGAGGCAGCCGTAGCATGCGCGCGCGTGGGCGCATGCTTGGATTTTCTGTTGGCGCGAGCATGTCTGACATAACGTTTTCACAGCAATGGCCAGGTCGAAGGCCAACAAACTGTCGTCGCCTGCCGAGCCAAGTGTGCGGCGCACGCGGGCTGCCGCTGCTGCCATCGAGGCTGAACGGGATGCGGGTTCGGCTACCCCGAAGGCCCGGGCCCACGGGGGAAAGCAGAAAAATGCGTCCAAACGTGTTGCTCCTGCCGCTCAGGCTGCCAAAGACACGGACGTGGAGGGGAATGCTTCGGACGGGACAGAGGAAGCACCAACGCCTGTGCCCAGGAAGAGCGCTCGGCGAAAAGCGGCAGCACCAGCAGAGCAGCAGCGTCGAAAGCCCACCGACGTCGAGGCGGAGGAGGACGTAGAGGCCATCGCTGGTGATGTCGCCCCGCTCTCGCCCAAAAAACGCACACGCCGCAAAGTTGTGCAAGATGCAGTGGACGCTGTGGAGGACGCTGAAGACCCCGTACCCGCACCGAAGAAGCGCACACGACGCGATGTCTCAGAGGCCCAGGGCGCCGAGGACGACAGCCAACAGTCGGCGTCTGTCGCAGCTCCACCGCAGGCCTTCAAGCACAGCCGCACGGCTACCTTCGGGTTGAAGGAAGCTCGCCCCGTTCAAAGTATGGTCGCGGTGGAAATCCCGGTAAGTTATCAGCGTTTTTTCTGTGAGGATAGTGCACTCAAACGTTTTTCTGCAGCTCAGCACGTACTCGACTCCGACTGCGCGCAACCGGCGCTTCCTCAAAAGCATGAGTGACAGTGGCTCTGAAGCTTTGCCCTCCTCCTCTCCCGTCGCCGAGCACGAGGCAGGGTCCTCAGACGATGAGTCTCCGCGGGTCGACGACTCTGCCTCATCGGTGCGCCCCCTTGACCCGGCGTCACCTCCACCCCCACCAATGTTCAATATGAACCTCGTACAGCGTGCTCGGGCTCGTGCCGCGTTAGAGAAGGAAAAGGAGCAGCAGCGGCTGGAAGCATTTATCAGCGGCGATGTCGTGCCCACGGACCAGGAGCCCAGCGAGGACGATGACGCCGGGAGTAGTTACTCTCAAGGTGCAAAGGAGCGCCTCGCCAAGGATCTTAAGGCTCGCAAGAATGGCGAGGAGGTATTCCATACCGAGGATGAAGACGCAGAAGACGAAGCAGAGTTCCTGGAAGAGCTCTCAAAGGCCCCGAAGACCTACAAGGGCAAGAGGACAGCCGTCTCCGCGACGGAAGAGGATATCCCTGGCGATGACGAGGTCCTGCCGCCACCCGCCGCCAAAGCCAAGCGCGGTGGATTTGCCAAGTCCACTTCAAAAAAGTCTGCACCTACGCCTGCAGCGTCTCCCGCTGTCGCGGACACTCAAGCACTGGCCTCTGCTGCCGCTGTGCCGCCACGGGCTGCGCCTCACAGCGCCGCTCAGGGGGATTCGATTGACGGAGCTGGCTCTGACGACGACGACGAGATCGGCGCACTTCTTGACGGCGAGGACGTGGAGGAAGACTGGGCGAAGACTGTAGGTCCGCTTTCCAAGGCTGCCAAGGAGGCAGCTCGAGAGCTCGGTCGAACGTTCAATCGTGAAGTCACCGAACTTGCGCGGAAGTACGGTAAAGACAGGCGGACCATTATGAAGTATACCGGCACAACTCTGCAAGCTACTCGTGGCGCCAATTCTTTCTGCAAGTACTCGATGTGGTACAAGCACCACCACCCAATGCCACCATCATGTATGTCACTATAGGGCATCCTTTATTGCGAAACATGACTGATTAACCCTCTTCAGCCGACCCGGACGCGCCGGGACGATACAGAGACGAAATTGCACAGGCGTATCATACCTTGATCGACGGGTTGAATTCACGGGAGCGCGAGCGAGTCTTGCGGCCTAAGCTAGAGTGGGCCACTGAGTTCGAGAGTGGTAGGGTCGAAGGCATAGACACGCGTAGGTCAGCTGCGTCTATGATGCAGGCTGGGATGGAGCAATTGGAGGATTTGGTGAGTTTTGACTATCGTTTGCAGCATGTTTTATCTAATTGTGTGTATCCTAGTGTCGTGTGTACGAGACCCACGACATCACCATTTTGGGCGCCATCATATCGACCTCCCAGGACCCCGCAGCTCGTCAAATGTCGAAGATCTTCGGCACAGACCAGTCTGTGATCGAACTCGTGGCGGCAAACCAAATCAACCTCAATCGCCTGCTAGACAGGATACAAAATTGCATCATGTAAGTGCTTTGCGTATATCGTTGTTTCATTGTCTTCACATATTGTGCAGCTGTCAAAATTACAGCCTGGAGGGCATCGAGCTCCCATTACCAAAGGATGGGCCGGCGGATGATGGTCAGCCGAAAGAGAAGGGTAAGGGCAAGGCGAAGGACACTGAAAAGGGGAAGGAAAAGGAAAAGGACATCGGCGACCGCAAGAAGCGTGACGGGCTGCGGTTGGAGGCCAAACAGCGCTTTCTTGGAGAAATTCGCAAGTCCAATTGGTCTCTACTGAGTGCACTCAACTGATATTTTGTCCTAGAAACCGTCGTGCCTTCTCAGACTACTGTGCCATGGACATACTGGCCTAACTTCGCATTCTTGCACAAAGTCGGCGTGCGCAACTATCCACAAGGCATCCCTGTCATTGGCAGTGGATTCAGCTTCAAGAATCTCACGACGGGGGACCTGGAGATCTTGGTGAATGCGCTGCAGAAAAAAGGCGATGACAGGCTTCAAATATTTCGGTGGAGCGAAGGTACGTTGCAATGCTTTCACTCGTGAACTTGGCGCTAACAAATTTATAGGGGACTTGCAGTTGGCCGCGTCAAAAGACAAGTCTCTCGGCCGCGTCGGCCTTGTCATCGACACGGACGGTCGTCTTGTCCGCCGTGTCATTGACAGTGGGATGTTCTCGAACTCCCAAGAGGCAGGTGCGAGCGCGAAATCCCCAGAAACCTCGACCTCTGTGCAGCCCGCGAAATCCGCGCAGCCCGTCAAGAAACGCAAGGCGGGAGACAATGAGAACGATGTCGACGTGGTCTCCCGTCCCGTGGCTCCCCTGCCTCGCCGCGGTGGAGGAGTTGATGGGAATCCCGTCCCGCGCAAGCGCAAGCGTGTCGAGGAGGATGTTGGGCCGTCGCGGCCTTCCGGTTCAGACGCAACCCATCGAGATCGTACCCAACACCACTCCAATGAACGCGCGCACGCAGCCGTTGCTCACTCAGCGCAACTGGATCGTGCGCTGCCCGTGCCTCCTCTACATCGTCGGGGTGAAGACATCCACGCAAACTCTCGCACAGTGGTAGCTTCACGCCACAGCCAGGCGCACCGGGTTGAGGACTCGATGGGTCCACCTCCAGCTGAGCGCAGCCACGTCTCTGCACTCCGCACGACTGCACGCATGCTACCTGGCCCCGGATATCCGGGTGGAGAGTCCACGCAGCCTCGAAGGCAGCACAATGTCAACGTCGACGGTGAGGTACGCATCGGTGGGATGGATCTTGCCGCGCGCCGCGAGTTGCGCAGGAAGACTCGCGAGGACAGGGAGAGCTTCATCGAGTCCTTTGGCCAGCCTTCGCCCCCGCGCCCGGTGCACCGTGTAAGGCAGCAAAGCAGGCAGCGAAGTGTGGGGCTCGCGGACAGTGATGCGGATTTGCCTGAGGGCCCGGGAGAGATGCGCCGTTTGGGTGGATTCACGGATGCGTATGGACGCTACTATGTGGCCGCTCCTGCTCCTGCTCGCCGTAGCGCCGCGGAGTATGCCCAGCAGCAGCGTGAGGCGGGAGTTGGCCACCGTCGCGTGTCTGCACCGTCGCGTCGCCCCGAATCCTATGACTCCGCGCAGCCTGGGCCTTCGTCTCTGGCAGGAGGTTCGCGGCCGAGGTCTCGCTCGGGTGGGTTGCAGCCCATCCGCGAGTACGAGCGCTATCGCCGCAGAGATGATGTGTACGTCGATGAGGACATCGACGACGACATGGGTCTGGCGCCGGACGTACCGCACCAATGGGACTACGACTATGAGGATGGCGATGCATACACGCAGTGATCGGTCCCATAACATCGAACATTTTCTTGGTCCTCCCTTGTGAGGCTGTAGATTTCATAGGTTACCGTAACTGTGCACTATGTTCCCTCTGTCGTTCGAAACCTCTTGGACTCGCGCCTTCTTGGACTTGTGTTGGGTGTTGGCTTGTCGTCTTCCCGCGGTTCTTTCTTGGACTTACAGCATGTGTAGTGTAGTTACTCACATAGCTGTCCTCTATATCTCGTAGTGTGCTCTCATCGAGCATTTAATCATTACTTCGTGTTCACTAGCAGGAGTAACACTCCACTGCCCCTGGCTTTTCTCAGGGATAAGTAGGAAGCCCACAAGCCCAAGTTAGCCCTCCTACTTGAGCTTGTGAGCATCCCATTGTCAAGTTTTGGGCCTCCCACTTGGGCGTGTGGGCATCCCACTGTCAAGATTGGGCTTCCCACCTGAGGTTATGGGCCTCCCACTTGGGCGTGTGGACATCCCACTGTCAAGATTGGGCTTCCCACCTGAGGTTATGGGCCTCCCACTTGGGCTTGTGGGCATCCCACTGTCAAGATTGGGCTTCCCACCTGAGGTTATGGGCCTCCCACATGCGCCGGTGGGCGTCCCATCGTCGCACTTTAGGCTTCCCACCTCAGCGCGTAGGGGTCCCGCATGAGTCTGTGGGCGTCCCACTGTCTCACATTGGGTTTCCCACATGTGTCCGTGGGCCTCCCACAAGAAAGTATTGGGCTGCCCACCTCAGCTCATAGGCTTCCCACTTGGACCCGTGGGCTGCCCATCGTCGCGCATTGGGCTACCCACCTCAGCTTGTAGGCTTCCCAATTGATTCTATGGGCTCCCCATTCGAGCCCTTGGGCTGCCCACTGTTGCGCATTGGCCAGCCCACTGCCGACCATTCAGGTGCCCAATCTCGGGCATTGGGCATCCCACTGGACTTTGTGGGATACCCACTGTTGAGCATTGGGTGTCCTGATGGCGTGTATGGGCTTCCCACTTAAAAGTATGGGTGCCCCACCTAAAGCCTTGTGGGCCACCCATGTGGGCTTGTGGGCTGCCCACTTGAGGTGCTGGGCAGCCCTGTGCTGAAGTATGGGCCTCCCATTGAAGCCACGTGGGCTGCCCACCGTGAAAAGATAGACTTCCCACTGTGAAGTTTGGGCTGTCCAGTAGAGTATAAAGTCAGCCCACTAGGAAGTCAAAGCACTGTGATAATAGGCAGAGCTCCAGACGAAAACAAAGGGGAGAATCCAAACGGAGGTGAAAGGCTGCTTTGCCTTCGCAATAAGTACTTGAGCAGGCAAAGCACTATGTGACACCTTGCAAGGAATCTGATATGACAATGTTCTTAGGTTGAGTTTGGGTTCAAGATGTACGCAGCCGTGAACGGTTCCCACACGTCGAGAGAAATCAAGGCGGTGAAGTTTTGTGCCGGGAAGTCTGCCAGAATTTCCGACATTGACGTGAATGACGTGCAATCGAGGAGGATCTCAAACATCGTCTAAACATAATTCGGGACGTCACAGTGTGCAAAATGTTGTGGAGTCTTCTAGGTATTTTTGG
>KN832589.1:0-40814 GCA_000827205.1 Plicaturopsis crispa FD-325 SS-3 | reverse complement strand
GAGGGCCTCAAACCACAAAAATGCATCGCTACAGTGGACACATGATTGCGGGGATGGTCAAATTTTACTCGCGACTTCCTATAGGCTCACTGAACTCCGAAGTATTTTTTTTGCGCCCGCACAATCGATCCTGGTGAGGTGTAGGGACGGTGGATGGCAAATTCCACGACCGGTGGCTGATGTGCCATGCTTATCGTGTTCTGCGTCTTCAAATTTAATGAGAAAAATCTGGTTTTTTTTGGGGGTCTTTCCTGGTGATTCTGAGCACGCTCATTTTTTTCACATTTTCCCCCCTCCTGTGTGCCGTCCTACAGGGAGGGAAAGCAACTTCCGCGGCTTTCGGATCGGACATCGGAAATGCCTTCGCGCGTCTGTTTCAGTTTTGTGCAACGCTTGACTCTCACTTACCTCCTTCCTCCTCGCCGTCGCGTCGACATATTGTCGACGTGTCTAACGCTCTTTTTCCTCTCTCCTCCGTTGTCGACCTTCCGGATTCGATTTGTGAGTACTGATTCCATTCTTCGTTCCCAACTACCTTCACTTTACACGACCACCTGGCACCGAGCGCTGACTTCGTGTCGCGCTCGGGGAAGAGACTTCGAGTCCTTCACGCCAGCAGGCGACCTGACTACGAGTCGGTCGCCGTGTGTGCTTTTTCTTTCGTTGCCATCTTTTGCTAGAAGATGTCGCTGACCCCACGTTGTCTAGATTCTCAGCGCTTTCGCAGTGTCGATTGTGGTTACCTCGGAGTCGTGTGGTGTTTTCATTTTCTTTGGTGCAGGTGAGTATCATATCATATGCTGTAGGCGCAGTAGACTGATAGGCCTTTGTAGGTCTTACCGTCGCAAATTATCACCGTTTCTCTTTCTGGTTTCTGCGGAACAGGACATTTGTGCGGGCGCTTTTCGGTGAGTTTCGTGATGTTGTGCTCCCCGGTTCTCCTCATGCGTGTGTGCGGCTGGTATAGGGCGCTGACTGCGAGTCGCGCTCGTGGAGGTGACTTCGAGGCCCTCCTGCCAGCATGCGACTTGACTGCGAGTCGGTCGCAGCGCCGCGTTGTGTGGTGTATCCTCGCACGCCAATCGTACTAACTCTCTATTCAAAGGCATTCAATACCGTCCGTAACTAGTACACGATGGAGGCGACGATCGCCGAGACGTTTACGCGTGAAGGGGATGGTGAGTGATGTGTTTTGCTGATAGTTCGTCTCCTGATCGTTATCTCGCAGCCGACATCCAGTGGTTTGACGCAAAATGCTTAGCGGTAGTGGGAGACCTCGTCATCACCTCCCCCAACGTCGACTATGTGCCGTACTTGACCCTTGGGCGGTCCACACTCGTACAACGCGCGGACGGTCGTCTTGGACCGCAGGACTTCTCGGTCATGCCGCAGAAGTTCTCACTTAAATTTCCGCATTGCGGGATAATCCCTTGGATCCCCCGCGACCAAAGTCACCGAGCGGCACCGTTGTGGCTTACGCCTGGGCGCGGGCAGCATGTGAAGATAGCGGGCTCGTCCTTTGAAGACGTAGGGAACTGTGCTCCGGACTGGGTCAAGGCTGTGGAGCCCCTGGTGCAAGAGCTGGCGGACGGCGTCAAGCAGTGGGAGAAGACTCACCCCCGCGACTACCTGCTGTCGGGGCAGCTGACGAACCTCAAGCAGGCCTTGTCGCGGTTGAAATACCATCCTTACACGTACCGCGACCTCGTGAACGACTACGCATACCTGTGCCGATGCGCGCACGACGTCCACGCCCTCATCAAGTATCTCTACAAGTTCGAGCATGCCGCGATAACCGACAGCGAGAGAGTCCCGGCAATTCGCAACGCCGTTGGGACGTGGACAGATGATCCCGAGCATGTCCAGAGTCTCTTCGCAACTGGCATCCCGGTCTGGTTCGTGCGGTCAAAACTGGATTTCACCGCAGCGATGGTGTCGAAGTACCGGCCGAATGTCCAAAAGGTCACGAAGATGGCTGGTGTCCCGGGATGGGTGATGGAGAAGCTGCTCGGCGACAAAGAAGGGCGAGCGTTGCCGACGCCTGTTTTGTACGAAGGTTTGGGAGGCGACGCGATGCATATGATGTCTCGCCGACATCAATTCGTCAGCCAACACACATCTCAGGCCCTCAGTCGAGAGCCCCCGGCCCCCGATGTCGAAGCAGTCTATGATGAGCGGACGTACTTTGACGTTATCACCCCCATTGACGGGTCTTTATCTGCGGAGAAGCGGGACGCGATCGTCAAAGCACGACTTGAGAAGGCCGCCGCAATGTCAGGGCACCTCCTTGCCTCAACGGCGCGCTCTGCCACCTCGGCGTCATCAACGTCAACGGCCGGTCCGTCGTCAACGTCTTCTTCGACCACGGGAGGTGCTGAGCGGACACAGAGAAAAGGGAAAGGGAAGCGGGTCGAACCCTGTAAGTCTATCTATATCACTTTAATCTACTGTACAGCTTGTTGACTGCGCGCTTGGAGACCCAACACCGGCAAAAAATGGCGGACGTGACAAGTGGGTAGACCCTGAAAGCAGCTTAATCCCGCCCGCGATAAAGGTATGGCAAGATGCTATGGTTAGCGTCGATCGGAGACCCGAGCGTCTCGAACCATCCCGCCCGCGCTACAACGGGTACCACTTCCCCGAGCCCGCCCTCTTCGTGACCACCAAGAATACTGGGCAGTACTTGCTAAACTGGCTGGCAAGTCGTCAGGCCTGGCTTGCGAAGATTATGACGGCGAGTGGCACGTCGGAGATCACTGGGAGTCCACAAATGTGGAGGGAGTTCCTCGGCGCCCGACACGACAAGTCGGCCGCGGCCAACGACACGTTCACGGCTCGCTGTCGGGAACAGACGGTGAAACTCTTCGGCGTAAGCATGAAGGAGGCCCCCAATACGGTTTACTGGCAAGAGGTGGAAATCATGACGAACGACCTCGACAACCCGCAAACGCAAGAGGCCATGCGCCAAGTTGTATGGGATGCGTTTGAACATAGCTTCCGGTTCGAACTTCGCGCATTGAACCGCCTAGCGTGTCCCGGGGAATGGGAGCGGGATCCTGACGCACGCGACACGATGATCGCGGATGTCTTTGGCGGTACCTTCATGGTGGCGAGCATGCCGACGAAGAACGAAGGGCTCGCTGCGGAGGATTACCCAGACCGAGCTGGGGCACTAGAGGCGATTCGGAAGCTCATGGTCGGCTGGAAAAATCCCCCTGCCAACCTCACGGACTACGCGCTTCACCCCGACGACCCGGCCCTCGACCACCCACAGACGTATCTTGGTATGGAGGAGGCAGTAAGCAAGTTTTACTGTCAAACCTTCTTCAATTGGTACAACCGCCCTCCCGTCGTGCCGCATCGTATTCCGCAACATGAGTAAGTAATTTTCTTGACCTACTTTACTTCTGTTGGTATCGGTGCGAACACTTTCACTGTCTTCGCGGTCGTCGTTTCCATGATGCGTGTCTTGCTGTCTACCTGTTGCTGGGGGTTATGTATCCGCACCTCCGCACTTCACATATCTTGTCATTTTACCGCATATAAACTTAATAAAACGGGTTTGCCTTTTGCGCGGTGGGGCGCACGTGAGTTCTCATACACGCGTGTCAGCCGCAAGGCTACAGCGTGGATGAAATTATAGGTGAGTTTTGCCGTGTACGTCGTATAGCTCTGCTAACGTTCGTTCACTCACGTAGGATGTCTTTTAGAGCACCCAAAGGGAATCGTCGCGCACGACCAAGTGACACAGCAAAGGGCTCAACGCCTTCATCACATCCTCAATCGTCCTCACCGTACCGTCCCATTCCCCTCGAAGACGCATCGCCTGTGAAACGACGACCGTATGGGACCGGGAAACTTCGTGGTAGGAAGAGGCATGAGGGACTGATTTTCTTGCCTAGACGAGTCTTCACGCAGACGACACGCCTCTCAGCTAGGGAACATGATAGGTTACCAGGCGATCCCAGCGATCCTTTTGGGGGGCTCGTGGATGAAGATGATGGTGCCGAGGCGGGGAACTTAAGCAGCGAGGTGTGGGGGGTTCAGAGACGAAAAGTGGAGGGGGAGAAGAGGATTCGGCAGTGGGCGACGTGGGCAGGCACAACGATACCCGCATTGGTGGATCCCTACCTTACGCTGTTGCGGGTTAGTCGAAACCTCCGCGAGATGCCTAGGATCCCGAGCGTGAGCTGCTCATGCGACGATACCGTAAAGAGGAAGACTCTGTCTGTGCTGTGTGTTCATTTCGAAAGTGAGCACCACGAGGATATTGAGGATGATTGCTGACATTTAAAACCAGGCATCGAAAAAATTGAGATACATGTGTGCGAATGCCAGCCGGCCCCTCTGCAGCTGCTCAACCGCGGGATGTTTCCCTGCGCCCCCTGCGCCCCCTCTCTTGCTGTCGATCTGCGAGTGCTTGACTTCGTCACTACCTTGTTTGTCCGGATGCCCCCGAATGTAACTGCGTGGTGCGATGCGGTGGAAGTGTTCTTGGATGGGAGGGGATATAAGCTGGATACGCGGGTACGTACTGGAACTTTGCGACAACATGGCGCTAATTCAGAGCGCAGAATTCTATTCGGAGGCGCTTCAGCAACACACTCCTCTGGTATGGATCACTTCAGAGCGCTAGCAAGATATACGTGACGGCGTATTTAGAGGAGACGCGGACAGGGCTGATAGAGGAGGGGACCATCCGCGATACACGTGGAGGGGAAGAGTGTGAAGAAAGGCAAGGGGAACGTGAAGAGAGAAGGACGCGAACCACGATCGAGGACGTTGATGACGTTGATGAGCTGGTAGCTGCTGGGGTGGGACTGGGGCTCGAGGACCCTGTTCTGGAAGAGGTGCAGGAGGGTGCCAGCGATGGGGGAAACGACAGCGAGGGTAGCACCGAGGCAGGGCGTGGCAGCGCTGGTGGATCGACTAGCGACGATGGAAAGAAGGAGGGAGGGGCCAAGCGTCCTAGCGAATACTTACGCCAACGGTGCCCGCTGTGCTTCGGAGGACAAATCTCTCATGATCCTGATGTAGTGTAAGTCGTCCCTTGTTGCGCATAGTAAGGTACTAACCAGGCATTACAGTGCCGACGTGATTGTTTGCTTGGATGCGTGCTTTACACAAAAGCGACGCAAAAATAGAGACGGACGTCGTGACCCTCCTCGCGCGCATCCCGAGTCGGTGTTCATACCCGATGATGATGTCCGTGCCATGCGGGACTTCGTCGAGGAACGTCGTGGACCAACCAAAGGAGGCGATGGCGGCCCAACACCTGCTGAAGGCGCAGAAGACGGTTACGAGGCTGGCCTGCGCGTGCCCAACTCCGTGCTCAATGAGTGTGGGGATTCCTTCCGTGCTGCCGACGAGAAGAGAGAGGCGGCCTCGACGCAATTTTTTGGAGATACCGGGCTAATGGCACTGCTTTGCCGACACGATCGCGTACTTTGGTTGATCAACATGAACACAGCTGGCGAGCGGCAGTACTATGCCCTCGCACTCATCAACAGGCTTTTCCAACATCTGCCGCCTACGATGACCGCCGGGATCCTCTACGATATCGGTTGCCAGCTCCACCGAAGCTGCGTGAAGTGGGACTTCCTGGCCGAGATTCGGGACCGTATCACCTTTGGTATCTCTGTCTTCCATGCCTATGGTCACCAGTGGGCTTGCCAAGTCATATACCACCCGCGTAAATGTGTAGGCTTTGGACTTACCGACGGAGAAGGGTGCGAGCGGTTTTGGAGTGCTATCAAAAAATTGATACCTGTGTTGCGGGTATCGGGGGTGAGTGGTTAATTTTCTTATCATCGCAAGCGGTCGGTCTTATCGTGATTGTGCTCGCAGTATCATCAACGGCTTTATGTCCTTGACACGCAAGTAAAACACCTAGATGATAAGTCCCTTCACGGTCTAGGAGGATGGCTGTCTCGGCGGTGGCTACATTGCCAGAAAAAAAAGGAGGATGCCCAAGTAAGGCTTGAAGGAGTCGATATTGCTGATGAGACCCTTCGACGGGAATGGGAGGCACAGGTGGAGGAACAGACACGACCAGCACCTCGTAAGTAGAATTTACTTATGTGACTATCAACTCAAGCTAAGCTATGGACAGGACGATCGAAGAACAAAGGGAAATTGGCGGTGGAGACAATATTGGCATTACAGAAATCAGAATCGGAATACAAGGAAGCAGAGGCTGCGTTAGAAGCGCAGCTGTTGGGAGAGTACGATGAGGATGTTGATGCCGGTGACATTGCCTTCGAATTGTCCAACGTCCGGAGCAAGATTGCCAATATATCGGCCAACATACAGCGCAAAATTGCTGCACTCGGGGCCACAGAGCGATCAAATCTGCGACGGCTAGCAACGAATGATTACGTTCGGGTCCGCATGAATGCTCGAGCGTTAAAAAAAAGGATTCGAGACCGTCTTCGCCAGCGGAAATTTGAGTTGGAGCGGCTGGAGCGGGCTTACAGGCATACAGTCAATGGTATCTTGGGTTTTATTACATTTATATGGTCTTCTAATTTACTTTGATAGAAAAAAATCTTCGCACTCATGCGGAATCGAGTGTAAAAAGACGGGAGCCAGGAATACTAGCCCTAGCAAGGGCGTACAACAAGTTATGCGATGAACTTGTGTCGCTGATCAAGCGTCGCAAAGGTTTGCCAGGAGCAGTTGCGCCTGCCCGAATACAAAGAGAAGGCCTCTTCAAACTTGATGTTGATGATGATATATGGCAGGACATCGGGCTGGATGATGATGAGAACGGCAACGGCGAGATTCCACTATGGCTGGGTGATGATAATGTACGAGAGGGTATCAGGGCGCGCCTGGAGCTAGATCGCTGCATAGAGGAGGAAGCGCGGCTCGGCAAAGAGCGTTGTGCAATGCAGGAATGGATGCTGGAGGAGTGGATGGTTTTGAAAGAGGCTAAGTCTGATGCTGGTACATCTGATTTGATCTATTTTTTTTCTAAACTGACTATTAAGTGTTATAGAACAAGATGGTTTCGATGAAGACATGCTGTATCAACTCAAGCTACGCAAAGAGTATCTCCTACGATTGTGTTTGACTTGGCAGAAGATGGTTGGGGGTATTGTTCCTAGCCAACCAATGCCAGAGTCATGGGGTCCGACCTTGGAGGAACTTATCGATACGGCGGTACTTGAAAACACTGCAAGTTACGAGGATCCAGAGGGGGAAGATGATGGAGACTATGCTGGATATGGTGAGGAGGACGAGGAGGAAGAGGACGATTCTGAGTTGCTTGAGGTGGCTGAGGAGAGTGCTTTAGCTGATGCCTATAAAGATGAGGTGCGTACAGCAACAGAACGGGCTGGGATGTATCTCAGGGATGACTTATCCTCATCTCCGGTGAAAATGGGGTCACCACGTAAAAGGGTAAGACTGGACTGATGAGAGTAGCCTTTTTTCCAATATGAACACTTGTACTTAGATGAATCATGATAAAGCAAGATCAAAAAACAAGTTTGATGTAATTAGACAAAAACATGGGAAAGGGTGGCCCATTCCAACTAGTCAACATTTACAAAAGTTGAGAACAGGCCCATGAATTGATGTTATATGGGTGGCCCACAGGGGGACAAGGCCCTGTGTGGGCCACCCAAAAGAGTCATTCTGTATGTGGGCACTTCAGTCACCCCAAATAATGATCTATTAGGTGTAATAATTCTCATGATATAACCCATCTAATAGCTGAAAATCTGCTGTGGTCAGGGTGGTCATGGGCATGTTTTTGGTGCCCATTCCCACTAGGCTGGGTGTCCCAGGTTTGGGAACATTTTTATATGCCCACCTGCCCACTGGGCGCTTCCCAGTGCCCATTCACAGCTGCCCACAGGACCACCTGCCCACAGGGTGCCAGGGGTCTTTTGCATCAAAACTGCTTCTTCTCCAGGCCCTGCCTCTAGCCCTTCCCCCCCCTACCGTGCAGTCTGTAGTGGATGATTACAGCCTGGCATCCAGTTGCCACACAGTTATCACCATGTCCATTTAGGACCCGGCCCTGCCTCTAGCTTTTCGCCCACACCTACCGCGCAGCCGTGGTGGACGACTCTAACCTCGTACCTAGCTACTATGCTGTCATCAATGTCAATGGTGCGGATGCAGATGCTGAACAATGCAACGGCACGGACACAGATGCTGAGGATAATGCTGCAGCCTGTTTCACCCCTGCCAGTGCTACGTACCGGGAGTTGCGGTGGAGGCGATTCACTGGATGCACTAGGATTTCCAACATTGAGGCGCAAAGATGTGCTCCATATAGTTGGGGTTCATTGTTTTGATTTGTTCCCTTGAGGGTGATCCGGAATGAGTTCTGTGCAGTATGTTGCTGAATGCACTGGGATTTCCGACATTGAATCGGAAAGATGTGCTCCATATAGTTGGGGTTCATTGTTTTAATCTGCTCACTCAACGGCACCTCAAGAACTTTGTGAGTCTGACACGGTCTCTTCCTGACCAGGTCCAAGGACAACAGCTGTCCTATGAACAATTGGTATGATTGCGGTCCAACAATGTTGAGTGGGCAGCCTACACCTCAGGAGGATTACCCACATCTTCTAAGGTGTGCCGCCCACAATGTTGAGTGGGCTGCCCACGGCCTAAATTCTCTGCCCACATCCAATAAAGTGGGCTGTCCATATGGTTGAGTGGGCGGATTGTTCATACCACGTTTGACATGGTGGGTAGCCTATGCGGGGAATTGTGGGAAGCCCACTACTTAAGTGGTCTCCCACCATTACTAAGGTGGGCTACCCAAAACATTTAGTGGACGGCCCACAGCCCAAGTTTCTTGTCCCAATTACTTAAGGTGGGCAGCCCATGACGCTTTTTGGGCAGCCCATAACGCAAGTGGACCGCCCACAAATGACATGGTGGACAGCCCACAATGTGTGGTGGGCAGCCCATTGTACAGGTGGTCTGTCCATACTTCAGTTGGTGGGCACATAGTGGGCAGCCCACAACTTAGATGGTCTGCCCCAATATGCTAAGGTGGGCCGCCCATAACGCTTACTGGGCCGCCCACAACATAAGTGGTCCGCCCAAAAGTGACATTGTGGGCAGCCCACAACCTACATGGTCTGCCCAAATATGCTAAGGTGGGCTGCCCATAATGTTTAATGGGCTGCCCACAACACAAGTGGACAGCCCAAAAGTGACATTGTGGGCAGCCCATTGTACAGGTAATCTGCCCACATTTGAGCTGGTGGGCAGATAGTGGGCAGCCCACAACCTACATGGTCTGCCCAAATATGCTAAGGTGGGCTGCCCATAATGTTTACTGGGCTGCCCACAACACAAGTGGATAGCCCACAATGTCCCATGGGCAGCCCATAGGACACTGTTGGGCAGAACATGAATAGCAACCTACAAAGTCTGTTAAGTAGTGTTTGCAACTGTACCTTTCTAAACATGACATTGAGCCACTCAGCACAACTACTTAGCATGACACCAACACTTCATGGCATAAAGGAAACAGACATGTGAGTACTAGACCATAGGTCCTACACATTCTGCATGTCCAAGAAAACAACTAGTCCAAGGCAATGAAGGGAGACAGCAAGCTCGAAGTCCAAGAGAAAAGACAGCACAAGCAACGAGTAAGAACATGCAGCACAAGCCCAAGATATATATGCAACACCAGACACATTAGAGAGCAAGTACGGTCAACGAACGGATATCAAGAAAATGTTCGGCAAAACTATGCAACAAACGATTAGTCCATGTAAGTATCATCGTCCTCGTCGTCGATGTAATCCCACTGGCGCGGCACGTTGGGGGCAAGCTCCATGTCGTCATCGATATCTTCGTCGTCGTACGGCCCATCGCGGCGGCGATAACGCTCGTACTCGTGTATGGGCTGCAGCCCACCCGACTGTGACCGTGACCTCGAGCCGCCTGCCAGAGACGAAGGGCCAGGGCCAGCCTCCGCGGAGATGTGCAAGTTAGGGCGGCGCGACGGTGCCGACACTCGACGTCGGCTTGCACCCGCGTCACGCTGCTGCTGCACATATTCCCCCGCACTCCGTCGAACAGGTGCGGGTGCGGGCACGAAGTATCTTCCGTGTGCGTCTGTAAACCCACCCGAGCGGCGCATAGCCGCCGGACCCTCTGGGAGGTCAGCATCGCTGTCCGCAGGCCCAACACTTCTCTGCCTAACGGCAAATGCACGGCGAGCCGGAGGGGGAGGGGGAGACGGTCGGCCAAAATCCTCGATGAAGGCGTCCATGTTTTCGCGGGCAATTCGACGCTGCTCGCGACGTGCTTCGATATCCATGACCCGTCGCGAGCCACCTTGAACGGAAACCTCGGTGCGTGGCCGCACTGCCTCTTCACCACGCGGCGCTGGCGGGACTCCAGGGCCGGACAGCACGCGTTGCGCGGGAGGCTGCACACTGGGCGCCGCAACACGGCGCCGATCGGTGGGAGGAGGACCCATTGAGTCTTGAACTCGCTGAGGCTGGCGGTCGCGCGATGCAACGATGCGATGCGCGGGACGCTCATCTTGGTCCCGACGATTTTGAGAAGGATGGTGGTCGGGCGCATTGGCAGGGCCACGCGTGGCATCCGGCGCAGAGTCGAGCAGCCTTCGAGCTGTGGTTCCGGCGTGCAGCTGTGGCTCAGAGCCAGAGCCAGCGCTGCGCGGGGGTGCAGCAAACTCGTCAACCCGTTTGCGCTTGAGCGGCGCTGGGTTACCGTCTGCATCCCCACCACGGCGGGGCAAGGGCATGACGGGACGCCTGTCCCCAGCATCGTCCCCCCCACTCCTCCGTTTCTTGCCACCTGCTTGGGACTTTGCCTCCCCAGCGTCCTCCCGAGATTTGGTGAACAAGTTGCTATCGATGACGCGGCGGAGGCTGTTGCCTCTGCAATCAATGACAACACCTACGCGGCCCAGGGACTTGTCCTTCTTTGTAGCCAACGCTATGTCGGCTATTCATTCATTAGTTTGATTACTGCCTTCAACAACGCGAGCACGCACCTTCGTCCCACCTCACCACTTCGAGCTTCCCATCCCCCTCCGCATGCAACGCGTCCCTCAGCGTCTCGAGCTGCATAGTGGTGAAGTTCCTGAGATTGAATCCCTGCCCGAGGACAGGGATCCCGTGCGGATAGTTCCGCAAGGCAAGCTGATGCAAAAATGCAAAGTTCGCCCAGGAGATCCAAGGCACTGTCGTCTGGCTTGGCACGAAGTCCTCTGTGACGATGAATTAGCGAGATCCCAAAGGTAAGAAACAACATTGCTTACGGAGTAGTTCGAGGAAGTCAGCTTTGACCGATCCTCGAAGCAAATCGCGCTTTTTCATGTCGCCGTTGTCTTTCTCTTTGTCTTTTCCTTTCCCCTTGTCCTTCTGTGGATCGTTATCCACAACCCAGTCTTTGGGAAGCGGCAGCTCTGCACCCTCCATGCTGTAGTCTTGACAGCTTAGGCAACGTATAAGCAAGGAGGTGCGACAGTCAACACAAAGTACTCACATGATGCAATTTTGCACCCGATCCAACAGGCGATTGAGATTGATTTTGTTGGCCGCAACCAACTCGATCACGGCCTGGTCAGTACCGAAGATTTTCGACATTTGACGAGCGGCAGGGTCGCGCCCTTTAGAGATGATTGCGCCGAGGATGGTGATGTCGTGCGTCTCGTACACGCGGCACTGTATCCTCCTATGTGAGTCGGTGTCATGCCACATAAACGTGTAACGTACCAAGTCTTCGAGCTGCTCCATCCCAGCCTGCATCATCGACGACGCACTCCTGCGACCATCGATGCCTTCGACCTTCCCGTTCTGCAGATCGGTGACCCACTGTAGTATGGGCCGCAAGGCCTCTTCCCGCCCCTTTTCGTCGAGATCGTCGATGAGGGCGTGGTACTTGACCCAGATTTCTTGCTTATAACGCTTGTCGTCGTCTGAAACAATTATAAGTCAGTTATGCACGGCAGACAAGAGATGCTATGAACGTACCACCCGGCGCCATGGGATGTTTGTGCTTGTACCACGTACAATACTTGTTGAATGGATTCGCCGCACGCGTCTCCTGCAGGGTGACCCCCGTATGCTTCATCAGCGACTTCCTCCCCTTGCTGTATTTGCGTGCGAGGGCCGTGACTTGAAGATTGAATTGGCGGCCGAGCTCACGCGCCTCTTCCTTTGCAGCGTTGGGCAGCGGGCCGGATACTTTTTCCCAGTCACCGTCGTCGTTATCGGCGTCACCCAGCAGCTCGACTTCGTCTTGATCCAAATTGTCGTCGTCGGGGGGTGCATGCGCGGGTGTGGAGGCCTTCTGTTTCCCCTTCCTTGCTCGTTTTTTGGCCGGGGACGGGGACACCGCGCGTTCTTCGCTACCATCGTCCGCGACCGACTTGTTGGCGATGGTTCTTTTGCCTTGATACGTGTTCTGGGCCTTCGAAATCTCCTGGATAAACTCCTCCTCGTCCTCCGCGTCTTCGTCTTCAGTGCGATATACTTCGTCCCCATTCTTCAATGCCTTGAGATCCTTTGCAGCCCGTTCCTTCACACCTTGCGAGTAGTTGCTGCCGGCTTCATCGTCCTCGCTCTCCTCTCCGTCCGCCGGCGACTGAGCATCCACCCCCGAGCTATCCTCCCCTTGCTTCTTTTTTTCTTTGAGAGCTCGAGCCCTGGCGCGCTGAACAATGTTCAAGTTGAACATGGGCGAGGACTGGTGTACGTGGGCCGCGCGATCTTCGCCACCCTGCTCTGCGACGTGAGGGAACTCGTCGTCTGAGCTCGGGCCAGGTCCAACAACCGGAGACGAGGGAGGCAGCGCGCCTGATATAGATTCGTTGGCACCAGAGGCCAAAAAGCGCCGGTCACGCGTGGTGGGTGTCGAGTAGGCGCTGGGCTACACACACACAACGGTTCAGCTCACTGGCATTCCTCGAGACGCAACGATTTACATACCGGGATTTCGACTATCACATTGTTTTTCCTCCCGCGGACGCCCTTCGAACCGTGAACAGCCCTCCGAGCTTCTCTAAAACCCGTGGGGGTGTCGGTGGTCTCACGAACCACCGAGCGAGTAGCCTGCCTCGCAGGCGTCCCTGTAGATTTATTATAATGTACTTGGCTGTGATCACACACCGCATTACAATACATTGGGCAATGCCCATGCCTGCCAAGTTCACATTATAATGCGACCTACCAGATTTCGCCGGGTAGCTGAAAGCCTTGGGCTGGCTCACGTGACACTGTAGATTTTCTCGACCCCTACCACTATTGATTCCGACATCTTAGGGCAGACTCAAATTGGCACCAAAAAAAAATTTGCCAGTACTTTGCCCTGTTTCGAGCACAAATCGGGCAGGAAAAATTATAAAATCTATTCTAGTACATGGGGAATTCGTGCTACGGTGGTCTTGGTTACGTAAGCAGGCCTAGCAAACCTAAAATCATCGCGAAAAAAAGCAATGGGGGGGCACCCAGCCCGGGCACCCTGCATGCACCCTGCACCTGCTCGACCGCATCTTACGCGTCCGTAGTGCCTGGGTCTGGCACAGCGGGCGCGGTCGAATGCGGGGTGACGAGCGCAGGGGCGGGGGCACGCACACCGGCATACTCGGCCTACCCCTGCTCAGCCCCATCGCGCGCACCCGTAGTGCCTAGGTCTGACACAGCGGGCACGGTTGAATGTGGAGGGCAGGGGGCAGGGGCCCGCGTACGCCGGAACGCGCCCAGCCGCGGCTGTCGCGGCACCTTGCTCCCTCCATCCCACTCCGTCAAATGCGCGTCGGAAGCGCGTGGGTGGCGGGCAGCGCTCCCGCGTTGATGCGCGAAATTCTGCCGATGCAGACAGAGCGGAGCGTTGCGGAGCCCCGCGTGAGTGCAGCGGCAGCGAGGGAGGGGGCTGGTGGCTTGTGAAGCGAGACGCTGGCACCGGCGTGCATGCGCGCCAGGCTCAGCGCGCCGGCAGCGAGCACAGGGGATGTGGGGGGAAGGGACGTGAGGCGGGGCTGCGCGCGGGCAGACGGCGACGGGCACGGAGGTGGACGTGGCGCACGCGAGGGGCACGGGCACCCGCGCGGCCGCTCCTCGTCATTCTCTACCCTTCCCCCACCGTTGTGCTAGCCTGGCCCCGGTGACTCATAGCGCTGCGCGCGGCAGGGCGCCGCGCCATGCTCGGCGGACATGGGGCGGACATGGCGAATGTGGATGGGATGGGATTCGCCCGGTGGGCGAACAGCGGGGCGGGGTGTTTCGAGCCCACCGGACGCTAGCCTGGGTGATGCTAAGCGAGTCGTCGGGGTGCGTGATGACGCCGGGGTGCGTGACGAGGCTGGGGTGGGGGTAGCGACGAGGCTGGGTGCGCGTTGCTATGCGGGTTGCCGGGGTGCGCGACAGCGCTGGCCAGCGCGGTGCCGGGCTGCCGTGGTGGTGGTGGACGTGGGTGGCTTGTACGCACAGGGTGAGGTTGTGCTCGACTGACGTGGCTGGAAAAAAGTGGATTAGCGTTGCAGGTAGCGGTTGAAAAAGAAAGAAAAACTTACAGAACGAGAGGGAATACTAAAAACACCCCCCGCGAGGAGGCAGGGGGTGGGGCGTCGTCGTGCCGTGTGTCGACGAGCTGCGACGACGACAACGACGAGGAAGAGAAAAGGGAAACCGAACACGAACGACGCGTTGGCCAAATTCAAAGTCCGCCGGCGAAACCCGAATGTTGGCCGCGACGACGCCGAACCTTTTTCTGGGCATCCCCCGGCTCGTTTTGAGAGCTGAAAAATTCGCAAGGCGTTCACATGTACCAGTAGATAGTGTGTACCAAATTTCATATTTTTCTGACCGATGGTTATGTGTCAGTAACAGAAAGCCCTGCCAAAAGTTTGCAACAGTTTGCAACAGTTGGGCAATTTCACCCCGAATAACCAGGGCTTTGTTTACTCCAAAAAAAATTAGAATAGACATCTAAGTATGTACAATGAGCCCTACTAAATTTACGGGAAGCATACAGAATGTGTGCGCAATGCTAGGGTCAGTGCAAATACACAGAGCTCACTGTACGCGAGCACCGCGGAACCTCCGAAATAGCCGGAATGCGCTGTATGGCGCGTTTCTGAGCTTTGCAGGCTCCTGTACTGGCCACACACTCTCGTCTCCCTCTGTAAATTTGTTCCCGGGGTTTTCAACGTCTGGGAACACGAATATGATTTTCTCAGAATAAAATAATGAGGGGGTGTAAGCCCATATACAAAATGAGGTTGAAATCAGCAGTAAGCGAGCTCATTTCATTATATTCACTTGCTCCTATGGATTCAAAATATTCGACACGTTGTGAGGACGTTTCAATAGTACATACGAGCATGCTATGAATTTACAGAATTTAAAGCAATTTATTTGAA
The DNA here is from genome assembly GCA_000827205.1 of Plicaturopsis crispa FD-325 SS-3. Lineage (NCBI taxonomy): Eukaryota > Fungi > Basidiomycota > Agaricomycetes > Amylocorticiales > Amylocorticiaceae > Plicatura > Plicatura crispa. Next base: position 25,435 of record KN832589.1, on the reverse strand, counting down.
GGGCGCGGACGCTGCTGAAAGCATTTGCGGCGTCCGAGCGCACGGGCCATCGGAGTTCGAAATCGACGAACGCGTCGTCGATGTTCGTTTTCTCCCTCGTCGTCGTCGTCTACCTCCCCCGCCTCGCTGCTCGCCCACAACGACGCCCCACCCCTCGCACTCTCGCGAGGGGTGTCTTTCGTATGTTAAATTTCTTTTGTAAGTCTTTTTTTCTTTTTTTACCCGCTATTTCAGCGCTGACAACGCTCTTGCAGCCAGCCCACCGCTTGACAACGACCGCGCCCGCGCGCATTCACGCGCAGCGCGCACACCGCAGCCACCAGGCCGCTCTCGGAGTTCCCACCGCCATCGCCACCCCCACCCCACTCCCTCGTCCCGGCCACGTCACGGCGTATCCCAACGACGCCCACCTCCGCGCGCCCACCTCCGCGCTCCCCCGCCCCTCTTCCTCCCCACCACCTTCAACACACTCCCCTGACCTCGGCATCGCGTAGGTGGAGGCCGCGCGCCAAGTGCTGGCGCACCGCGCCCCTCACACCACCGCCACGACCGCAGCGGCCCCGGCACGCTCCCACCACGCCAAACCGAACACCGCGACGCAGGGCGCCCGCAACACGCGCCGTCGTGGACAGCAGCGAACGACGAGCGCCGCGTGCCCGTCAGCCGGGAAACACAGGGGAGACGAGGGAGGGAAGGGAGGGAGGGAGGGCATGGGCAGCGGGTACGACGGAGAACGGCGGGCTTCGAGCCCGTCATTCGACGCCGTCCCTGCTGGTCCCGTGGGCAAGCGACACGGCAGGGCAGTGGGGGAGGGGCCCACTGAGAGCGGCGGGCACCTTGCCCCGCCGTTTGACGCTGGCACCGTAGGCCCAGCGTAGCAGGGTGCCACGCGGCAGATGCACCCGGGCGGCGAACGACGCCCCCGCGCTCGACGTACCCGCGCTCGCCCTCCCCGCGCTCGACGATCTCCGCGGACGCCTTCCCCGCGCCTGCCGTCCACGCACTCGCCGTCCCCGCACTCGACGATCCCCGCGGACGCCCTCCCCGCGCCTGCCGTCCACGCGCCTGCCGTCCACGCGCTCGCCCTCCCCGCGCTAGACGATCCCCGCGGACGTCCTCCCCGCGCTCGTCGCGCTCGCCGTCCCTGCTCTCGCCGTCCCCGTGTCGACGCCCCCGCGCCCGCCGTTCCACCACGCGCTTGCCGTTTCACACACCCCTCCCCCCCCGCACTTACTTTTCCGTGTATACCCCCTTCGTGGGTTTCTCAGTAATATAGATACAAATAAAATATATTTGCTGGCCATGACACACAGAGGAGGCAAGTCAACGAAAAAATGCAAAAAAATGCGAAAAAAAATTGATGCCCTATGTGAGAATGTGGCTGGAATTTCGAGGCCAGAGGTGCGGAAGGAGGTCCGTGCGCAGAGGTGCAAAGCCGGTGAGCCGAAAAAATTGCATGATTAGTAAGCTAGAGGGTCGCTGTGGCTGAGGGATTCACCAGGATTGCTCGAGTGGCTGAGGTGGCTGAAAGTGGCTGGCATTTGGCTGGCGGAATGTATTATAATGCGTTGCCATAAGGCGGTTGCCTGATGTATTGTAACGTAGTGTGTGCTCGTAGCCACGATGTATTATAATTCAGGTACAGGGACTGGTGTGCCTCGGAGCGGCGGCGGGGTGGCTGTTCTCCTCATCGGTCTTCTCACCCTCTTGCGCCTTCGTCCGCGCACGCTTCCTAGGAGCAGGACGGGGTGTGTCCTCCTCACCAGAGGCCATGTCCTCTTCATCCTCTAGGATCTCCTCGTCCTCATCTTCGCGCGAGTGACCCTTCCGCCTAGAACCAGCTTGTCGTCGTGGAGAGACTCGTGTGTCGTCCTGCGCACCCTTCTTGCGCGAGCTCTTTCTGGGGACCGGAGTTGGCTCTTCTTCCCCATCATCTGAGGCGGCAGGCTCCGTCTCGATGTCGGGGACAGACTTCGCAGGTGTCGCAACAGGTTTGCGGCCCCCCCGCTTCCTCCCTACACCCTTAGCCACCTCCGGGATGTCGGAACCAGCCTCCTCTGCAGCCGCCACAGCAGCAGCAGCAGCCCGGGTTAGACGAGCCGCAGGTAAAGCAGGCGAGGACGCCTTGCGGGACTTCGACTTGGCCATTCCTGGGGGGAAGACTGGTCAGGACGATGAACTGGATTATAGGGGAAGTGCGCTCGCGCTGCGACCGACTCCGAGTCCAGGTCGCAGCATGGCGGAAGCGACTCCAAGTCGAGCTTCCCGGGCGCGACTCCAAGTCCAGCGCCCGTTCACCATCGCGCGAGGGTAGACGAACAAGTAAAACAAATTCTCACCGATGAAGTTCAGTCGTCTTCACGATACACGCTAAGAGAGCCGTACAACTCGACCTGGACAAAGGAGAACAGAGGGTCAGACAACAAATGCGGACGAGAACGCATTTATACTGACCGAGTGCCTCTGATACGGTTCTGGCGAGCCGAGGGGGACGCAAAACAACAGCCCGATGGGCGCCCAAATAGAACAGAAAAAAAATACAAAAAAATAAACTACGCAAGTCAAACTGACGGCAAAGTTTCAACGCTCCAAGACCAAGAGGCAATTGAGGATTCAGAGAGACCGGGGTTCGCACCCACCGACTCTCACGGCAGGGCGGTTACGTCTCAAGTCGTCTGCCACGTTCCGGAGGGCTACATCGACGACGAAGTCAACCAACGAAGATCGATGTGATGCCAGCTGAGTATCCCACAGCAGGACACCCCAACTCGCACCCCGTACGCTCGCAGGGGGACAGCGCCTTGGCAACTGTCGTGTCACAATTCAGTGAGCCACACTGCTTCAGGGCGGCCCCGGTCGTGTGGGTTCAGATCCTGAGACTCCCAAGGAAGAAAAGTACGTAGAGTGCCCGTGCGCGCAAAACAAAATAAGGAGCAAACACAAATTGGAGATGAGAAAGTGAGAGGGCCCATGAAACGAGTGAAGTCGGCGCCATGGATCGATGAGCAACCAAAAGTGGAGGACCAGCCGTGTCGTCGAGGGCCAAGGTTGTGAGCACTCAGTGGAGCTGAGGAACAATGTCGTTAGCAAGAGCGCGCGGAGAGGAACAATGGGCGAAAGCGCGCGCGCTGCGACCGACTCCGAGTCCAGGTCGCAGCGAGGCGGAAGCGACTCTTAGTCGAGCTTCCTGGGCGCGACTCGAAGTCCAGCGCCCGTTCACCATCGCGCGAGGGGAAAGGAGGAAATAAAACGATTTCTCACCGTTTGAAAAACAAGATCTGAGCCCTCCTACGTCGAGAAATCCAATAACGAGCGTGGCGCGCGCGAGGCAGACTTTAAGCGCGCGTTAAGCGCCCAAGCGGCTGGGGAAAGATCGTTGTCAGCAACAACGCGCAGACAGGAGCAATGGGCGAGAGCGCGCGCGCTGCGACCGACGCGGAGTCCAGGTCGCAGCGAGGCGGAAGCGACTCTTAGTCGAGCTTCCTGGGCGCGACTCGAAGTCCAGCGCCCGTTCACCATCGCACGAGGGGAAAATGAGAAGAAAAAGCAATTCTCACCGTTTCAAACACAAGATCCGTGCCCTCCCACGTCGAGAAATCCAGTAACAAGCGGTGCGCGCGCTATGCAGCCATTAAGCGCGCATTAAGCGCTCAAGCGGCTGGAGGGAGATTGTCGTCAGCAACAGCGCGCAGCGAGAAACCATGGGCGAAAGCGGGCGCGCTACGACCGACTCCAAGTCCAGGTCGTAGTAAGATGGGAGCGACTCTAAGTCGAGCTCCCCGGGCGCGACTCGAAGTCCAGCGCCTGTCTGGCGTGCGCACACGCGCTCGCAAAGAAAAGCAAAAGGACTTACCAGGAGGAAGAGAGATCCTTCGGACCACTTTTGAGGAGGGACAACAGGGAAGACGGTAAGGAGAAGTGAACCGTCGACGCCAAAGGACGTCGACGGTGGGGATGGTGATGGTAAGAGAGAGGAGGAACGCATTTCGAGTCGCCAGAATCCGCAAGGCAGTTCCGACTTCCGACGCGGTGGCTGGGACCCTTTCGCCGTCGAGCAAGGACTCTGCGGGACATCCGGGCGGTATTAAAATGGAATAAAATCAGGAATAATAGTTCAGTGCAGCTGGAGCAATCGTGCAATTTATCAGATTTTATCTATGTCCCTATAAGGAGCGGTTTGACAGTGAAGGCCGATATGACGGACTTCTGCGCGCTTTCCGCATTCCAGCCTGTAAATCTTTCATCACAGCTCTCTAAATATTAGGATACATCGTACAGACGCGTAGATTCATGAAAAAGGACGACTATGATTTTCTCTGATTTTATACATTGAGAGGGGACCTCGTAGAGCCTGTCCAGCACCCAAAAGTGCGACTTTGGTTCAGGTTATGAGTTGATACAGAGAGTTATTCCTTTATTAAAACGATTTGGGCACAGCAAAAAAAAACATGGCTTCACAAGGCACAGTGTTACCTGCGTACGGAGTGTCGGAATATATGGCTCTGTGCTGGGGAAGGGGGAAGCAGGGAAAGTCGACAGGCATGCTTCAGCGCGGTGATCTGAAAGTCGAATGTTGCGCGTCCAAGTCTGGTTCAAAGTGGCATCGGTATGCCCTCTGGCTCTGGAAACAAGGCAAAAAAAAATCAACGACCATGGGGATCCGGTTCATATGCATTATCAGCACTATGAGAATTTTCATACAGAGAATATATGAGACGCCAAAGTCTGCAGACCACGAAGAACGATGAACTTCGTGTTCAGTCATCGCAGACGCGTACATTATCGCCTCCCGTGGGCCGTATACTTGTCATAAAAATCGGAAAAAATGGAGGACCATTCTAAGCCTTCAACAGACAAGTATTACAATTTTTATACACTCGTATATTGATCACTAGACCGCTGGAATGGGAGGTGCGTACGAAAGTTCAAGGGTTTGCAGCCACCGCGTCGGAAGTCGGAACTGACTTTGGGGATTTTTGGGCGTTTGCCGGGCGGTATGTTTTCTTCCACATACCACCACCACCACCACCACCTCCCCACCAAATTCTTCCTCGCTCTGCCTTTCCTCTCACCACGGCGCGTCACCGTCCTGCTAGCTGGAAGGATACAGCAGGACGACGCTCTGCATAATCTAAGTAAGTTGCCATCTTCTCTTCCTCCCCTCCCTTCGTTGTCGAACGCGCGCGCGCGCGAAACGGGCGCTGGACTTCGAGTCGCACCCGGGGAGCTCGACTTGGAGTCGCTCCCATCTTACTATGACCTGGACTTGGAGTCGGTCGTAGCGCGCCCGCTTTCGCCCATGGTTTCTCGCTGCGCGCTGTTGCTGACGACAATCTCCCTCTAGCCGCTTGAGCGCTTAACGCGCGCTTGTCCTCATTCTTCCTTAGCAACGGACGGGCAGACGCAGACGCGTGCTTGCGTAAGTTCATCTCTTGAGTTGTGTACTTCGTCGCTTGTCGCTCATCTCCGTTTACAGTTGCGTCGCTGCGTGCAACGCGTCCGCAGAGGGGATTTCTCGACGTGGGAGGGCACGGACGGATCTTGTGTTTGAAACGGTGAGAAATCTTTTTACTTCTTCTTTCCCCTCGTGCGATGGTGAACGGGCGCTGGACTTCGAGTCGCGCCCAGGAAGCTCGACTAAGAGTCGCTTCCGCCTCGCTGCGACCTGGACTCCGCGTCGGTCGCAGCGCGCGCGCTCTCGCCCATTGCTCCTGTCTGCGCGTTGTTGCTGACAACGATCTTTCCCCAGCCGCTTGGGCGCTTAACGCGCGCTTAAAGTCTGCCTCGCGCGCGCACCCCTCGTTTTTGGATTTCTCGACGTAGGAGAGCTCAGATCCTGTTTTTCAAACGGTGAGAAATCGTTTTATTTCCTCCTTTCCCCTCGCGTGATGGTGAACGGGCGCTGGACTTCGAGTCGCGCCCGGGGAGCTCGACTTAGAGTCGCTCCCAGCGTACTTGCGACCTGGACTTGGAGTCGGTCGCTAGCGCACCAATACGTGTTTATCGTCGTCTTTCATCGGTACTTACCTCATTACCGACAGGTTCACGAGGTCGGCGCATTCTGGGTGGACTCAGGATGACTTCGACAATTACAGACCTATATTCGCGTCCGGGTGATGGTACGCACATTTCAACGAGTGCTCAGTGCGTTGTCCCGCTAACACGACCGTACTCAGAGTCAATATCGTGGTCGGACGCGCGGTGCTTGGCAGTCACCGGGAACTTTGTCATCACCTCGCCCAATGTCGACCATGTTCCTTTCTTCAATCTTGGCACATGCCGTGTTCAAACCCGCGCAGACGGTCGTTTCGGCTACGCTGATTATACACAAACGCCCCAGCGGTACAGCATGGAATTCGCCCACTCGTGTCTCATTCCCCTCAAGCCGCGAGATGCTGACGACAGGCCCGCCGCTTTCTGGCTGACGCCTAGGCGCGAATACGACTTCGAGCTCGTTCCCGGCTCCGCTTTCTTTGACATCGGCCTGCTGAACAGGAAGATGGTGGAACGCATTGAGCCGTTGTTCAACGAGCTCAGGGCGCAGGTCGAGAAGTGGGAGAAAACGAACCCTCGCGACGGACACATGGCTGGCAGTTTCACCAACGCCAGGAATGTCCTCTCGCGTCTCAAGTACAATCCATACTGCTTCCGGGACATCGTCAACGATTTCGCCTACATGGAGCGGAATCTGTTAGATCTCCATGCCCGACTTTTACTCCTCGAAAAATACGAACCTCGTGCCGTCAGCGTCGGCAGGGACAACGAGCCAGGGACCGTCGCCCAGTGGGCTATCGGTGCATGGACCACAGAGCCCTCACATGTACAAGCACTTCTTCGAGCTGGTATCCCGGTCTGGTATGTGCGAACGAGGGATCAATTCTTAGCAGCGATGGCGACCAGGGCCCGGCCCAACGTCGAGGCAGTCGTAGAGATAGAACGCCCGCCGAGATGGATTGTTACAAGCTTGCCGGCCAACGGAATAGGGGAGCCTGAGCCCACGCACATCTTCTACGAGGGGCTTAGTGGCGACGCCTTCCACGCCTTTTCTCGGAGGCCGATATTTGTCGGCCAACTCACCGTCACCGCTTTGCAGGAGTATCCTGCACCACCCCCCGAAGTCGAAGGCATCTACGACCGCTACACTGTGCGTGACATCAGTAAGCCGGCGACGCAGCTCCTCGTTGAGCCTGATCGCCATAATGTTGCCGTCCACCACAAATTGACGGCCGCGGTATCGGCGTTCGAGAGACAGACAACGCGGGAGCGCCACCCAGCGTCAAGCTCGTCGACGGGACCCTCGCGAGGGTCATCTTACGCGTCAAGCTCTTCCGCGGGACCGTCAAGGTCTGGCTACGCGTCAAGTTCAGCGGCGGGACCATCGCGGTCATCGCAGGCTTCAAACGCCTCGGCCGCACCCTCGCGGACATCCCAGGCGTCAAGTCTGTCAGCGTTTTCGCAAGCGGATACCTCGGCGTCAGAGGGCGGAGACGTTGGCGCTGCGAAGAAGCATCGCAAGCGTACAAGTGCGCAGAGAAGTGCGGCGAAGCGCGCCAAGGCCACGGACCCTTGTGAGTACCATGGATTGCCCGCGGATTGATAATTGTACTTATACTTTCGTGGCAGACCCGGTTCAAACAGTCCCGCAACGCGACAAGTGGGTTGATCCAGAAAGCAATTTCATGCCCGAGGTCTCGCAGGTCTGGAAGGAGGCCTTAGATGCCGTGGACAAGCGCAAGGAGCGACTCGAGCCGAACCGCCCACGCGTTGGTGCTGGCTACCGCTGGCCCGAGCCCGCCCTGTTCGTGACGACGAAGAACCAGGGCCGATACCTCGTCAATTGGCTGGCAGGGCGTCACGCTTGGCTCGCCCGGATGACGACAGCCACTGGGGTAGGTGACAGCGGCGGCTCGAACCAGATTTGGCGGGAATATCTAGGGTTCGACCACGACGGCGTCCACAGGAACGACACATTCTCAGCCAACTGTCGCAAGCAGGCGGAAGCTTTGTTCGGCGCGCAGATGAAGAACAAACGCCCCGACAAAGTCTATTGGCAGCAGCAGGAGCTGCTTGCCAAAGACGTTGAGGCCTTTGACAGCGCCGCGGAACGGCAAACGATGCGCGAAGTCGTCTGGGATGCCTTTGAGCATAGCTTCCGCTTCGAAGTTCGCGCTCTCGATCGCCTCGCGGCTCCTCAAGAGTGGGAGCGTGACCCCGCCGGCCGCGACCATATGGTTTCCATCATCTTCGGTGGGCGGTATGGGATGAATGTGCTTCCCCAGGCCAACGTGGGTGTCCTCTGCGACTATCCCCCTGGGCGTGTCGCGGCGCTCGAAGCCTTTCGAAAGATTTTGCTTGCCTGGAAGGATCCCCCTGACGAGGTCAAGAACTTCGAGTTCAAGCAGTCCCTCCTCGACGATGGTCCACTCGAGGTCGCGCTTGCGCTGATTGGTCTCCGTGCGCGGGTCATGGCAAAATTCTACTGCCAGACCTTCTGGAATTGGTTCGCTCGGCCGCCCGTCCTCCCCCACTACCTCCCGCGCGCCGACACGCAGTCGTGATCCCGCCGCATTTTTTTTTTGCATGTTATACATATCGCAGTCTGAACCCCTCACAATCTATCACCTCTCGACCGAGAACAAGGAAGTTGTTGAACGCAGTGCCTCTCGCACCGTTCACGGACATTGCTACCTTGTTTTATTGTATTCCTCTACCCCGCTTCGCCCATCGCTGGGCTTTTTCTTGTCGCGTCCGTCGTGTGTGGCCACTTAGTGGCTTGTACAGTACATTACCGGAATGTCATTATTTTCTTGGTCTGCGCCCTGCCAGGGGCGGGTGGGTAAGCGCATAGCCTATTCAAGACGGTGCGTGGATGATGCGTGTTTGTAATGCTGGGTGGGTGTCCTCTCCTCTGCACCATTCCTTCACTAACTTACACTGCATTTTCACAGATGTCGTTTCGTGCGCCTAAGGGCCGCCGCCGCCTCAGTCGGAAGGAGGAGGAATCGTCTTCCCCTGCGCCAACATCCTCACCGTTTCGACCGGTCTTACTGGAGGATTCGTCTCCAGCAATACGGCGAGGCTATGGGACTGCAGGACTTGCGCGCCCTCGGAGCCTTGGCCTCATGATCGTTCCGGGTCGGGTGTTCACACAAACGACACGGCTGCCCCTCGCGAGAACACACTCCGCAGGGGCCTCCATACCAGACGACCCTTTCCTCGCAATCGCGGGGGATCAGGCCGATGTCTCACCCAGTGGCTTGAACGCCGAGGTCTGGGGTGTTGATGGTCGTGTGAAGGCGGGTGAGAAAAAAAAGCGGCAGTGGACCACTTGGGCAACGCAGATAATTCCAGGACTAGTAGACCCGCACTTAAGGTTTTTGCGTAGGAGTGAAAATCTTCGTACCATGCCAACTGTGGCCCAGGTCCAATGTACTTGCGACGACACGGCAAAGCGAAGGACATTGTCCATTTCCTGCGTGAGCTTCGACAGTGAGTTCCTCTTATGATATGATGTGACAAGGGCTCGCACTAATCGGTGACATATCTTAGACTTGCAGAAAATCGACTTGGTGGTGTGCCCTTGTAGGCCAGCAGCAACTCAACTACTGAATCGCGGATTATTCCCTTGCGCGCCGCACGCGCCAACCTTGGCTGTAGATTTGCGCATGCTGGAGTTCGTCACGAACCTGTTCGTCAGGATGGCCCCCAATTCTACTGCCTGGTGCGATACACTGGAGACTTTTCTTGATGGTCGGGGCTACAAATTAGACAGCAGGGTGAGTTTGCTGCATCCTATCACCTTTGTGCGTCTCTGACAGCGGAACAGAACTCCATGCGACGCCGATTCAATAACGCCTTGGTGTGGTATTCATCCCTAGTCAACGCCAGTCGATCTTCGGTGGGGAATTATCTGGAAGAAGGACGCGGCGCGGTCTTGGCGGGGAGGGACGAGGGAGAGGTGACTCGAGAGCCAAGCCCTGCCGCCGAAGATCGCAGCCGCAGGGCTACCGTGGAGGAAATTGAGGACGAAGAAGACAATGGTGCGGACAGCGAGCCGTCGCGCAGCGATGGAGTTGGAGAGTCGGACACAGCTACAGCTGGATCGTGCTCTCGTCCAAGTGAATACCTTAGGGGTCGGTGTCCGCTGTGCTTCGGAGGCAAGAATTGGCATGATCCTAACGCAGTGTAAGTTGTTTTCATTCGCGTGGGGCAGAAACTGATGGTGAATCATGCAGAGCCGATACCATTGCGTGTTTGGACGCATGCTTTACGCAGAAGAGGAGGAAGACGAAAGACGGTCAGCGCGATGCTCATCGGGCTCATCCCGACACGGTTTTCATGCCCGAGGAGGACGTTGAGGCTATGCGGGACTTCGTGCAGAAGACGCGGGGTTCAACTAAAACACGACGCGGACCGCCAGCTCCAGAGAACTCGGAGGGGGATACCTACGAAAGGGGACTTCGCGTGCCCAACTCTGTGCTGGATGAATGCAAGGACTCGTTCGGGGCGGCCGACGAGAAGCGCGAAGCTGCGTCTACGCAGTTTTTTGTCGACACCGGGCTCATGGGACTTCTGTGTCGCCATGATCGCGTCCTTTGGCTGATTAACATGACAACTGCGGGCGAGCGTCAGTACTACGCGCTCGCCCTAATCAAACGGCTATTCGAACATTTGCCTCAAACCATGACGGTGGGGATCTTATACGACATCGGGTGCCAGCTGCATCGGAGCTGCGTGAAGTGGAACTTTCTGGACGACATCCGGGACCGTATTACCTTCGGAATCGCTGTCTTCCATGCGTACGGGCATCAATGGGCTTGCCAAATCATCTACCACCCTCGAAAATGCGTAGGGTTTGGCCTGACAGATGGAGAGGGTTGCGAAAGATTCTGGAGCGCGATCAAGAAACTGATACCTGTTTTGCGGGTATCTGGCGTAAGTCGTGTGATTCATTGTGTTTTCGGGATACACGCTAAGTGGTCACCCTGCAGTATCATCAGCGGTTATTTGTACTTGACACGCAGGTCAAGTACCTCGACGATAAGTCCCTCCATGGGCTTGGCCTATGGCTCGCGCGCCGTTGGCTGCATTGCCAACGGAAGAAATCCGACGCAACACAGCGACTGCGGGACTGTGGCATCTCTGACGATGTTCTTCGTCGGGAGTGGGATGCACAGGTCAATGAACAAACGAAGCCGGCGCCCCGTAAGTGTAGTTTTACTGTGGCTGCCATCTACTTAAATTGATTATCCGGCAGGTCGTTCAAAGAACAGAGGAAAGATTGCTGTCGACAAGATACTAGCCATGCAGAAGTCAGAACTGGAGTACAGGGAGGCTGAGGCTGCGCTTGAAGAGCAACTGCAGGGGGAGTACGACCAAGATGTGGACGCTAACGATATTGCTGAAGAGTTGACTTCTATCCGGCAGAGGCGGAGCGCACTGTCTGCCAATATTCGAGGTCGGATTGCTGCACTAGGAGCAACGGACCGCGCGAACCTTCAGCAGTTGGCCACAAACGAATATGTACGAGTGCGCATGAATGCTCGTGCGCTGAAGAAGCGGATCCGAGACCGCCTCCGGCAACGCAAGTTTGAGCTCGAGCGACTCGAACGGGAGTATCGCCACACCGTGAATGGTCCGTTATATTCTGTTACAGTGTGGGCCATGCTAACTTGTAGGGGACAGAAAAGAATCTTCGTTCACACACCAAGGAGCGAATTCGAACACGAGAGCCAGGCATACTTAGCTTGGCAAAATCTTACAATGCCCTCTGTGACCAGCTTGTCTCGCTTATCCGTCGGGGACGCGCTCTCCCTGGAGCTATAGCACCCACACCGATTGCTCGGGAGGGGCTCTTCAAGCTCGACGTTGACGATGATATTTGGCAAGACATCGGGTTGGACGAAGAAGATAGCACGTTGACTGAGATTCTGGGATGGCTGGGTGATGAAAACATTCGCGACGGTATCAGGGCTCGTCTTGACTTGGATCGGTGTCTTGAGGAGGAGGAGCGTATCAAGGGGGAAAGGTGTAGTATGCAGGAATGGATGCTGGAGGAGTGGGCCGTTCTACAAGATGCACAGGCAGATGCAAGTGAGTTTGATCGATATCTGAGATATTTCATGGCATTAACCATGAATAGAGTCAGTAAACGATGGTGGGGACATGTTGTACCAACTTGAACTACGGGAGGAGTACCTCCGGCGGGTTTGTGTGACATGGGAGCGGGCAGTACGCCCACTTCCTTGCAAGTACCCTATGCCCGAGTCGTGGGGTCCGTCTCTAGCTGCGCTGGTGGATACAGCTGCTCTGGAGGCGACAGCAAGCTACTTGGAGTCGGATGATGATGATGGGGATTATGATAGCCTTGGGGAGTTGAGTGAGGATGATGATGATGCTGAGTTGCTGGAGATTGCAGAAGAGACGGCACTAACAGATGCATATAGGTCAGACAGGCGTACTGCGACTGAGAAATTGGGTTTGAACTTGGACAATGATGTATCCTCTTCACCAGTAAGACTAACTGGTAGTTCATCTAGAAAGCGTGCTAGGTTTGAGTAGGAGGTAGTACTTGGTACTGTAGTTGTTTGTAGCAGAATGCGACTTTTGTACTTGACCATTTTTCGTTGTGCGCCACTTTGTGTCTGTGGGTCGCCCACTGAAGTGTTAGTGGGCCGCCCACTCAGGTGCAATTACTCAGCTTGGGCAGACCACTTTGGGTCTGTGGGTCGCCCACTTGCATGTTAGTGGGCTGCCCACTCAGTGCAATTCCTCAGTTTGGGCGGACCACTTTGAGTCTGTAGGTCGTCCACTTAGGTATTAGTGGGCGGCATGGGCTGCCCATACCTCAGCTTGGGCAGACCACTTTGGGTGTGTGGGTTGCCCACTTAGGTGTTAGTGGGCCGCCCACTCAGTGCAATTCCTTAGCTTGGGCGGACCACTTTGGGTCTGTGGGTCGTCCACTTGGGTGTTCATGGGCTACCCACAAGTAGTTGTGGGTTGGCCTTTAGGTGTATGGGAAGCTCATGCCTTATCTGGATTAATCAGATTCTCTTAGTTTAGTTCTCAAGTGAGGTATAAAGTTGATATGAAATTGTTCTACCTTAACAGATGCCCGAATGCTCTTAGTAGTTCACACTGCATTGTTGTAATGCACATTTGACGAAGAGTGTGAAGGAGGCAAATTAAAACCATGAACCCCAACTACATGGAGCACACAACTCATTCCGGATCACCCTCGAGGGAACAAATCAAAACAATGAACCCCAACTATATGGAGCACATCTTTCCGATTCAATGTCGGAAATCCGAGTGCATTCAGCAACATACTGCACAGAACTCATTCCAGATCACCCTCAAGGGAACAAATCAAAACAATGAACCCCAACTATATGGAGCACATCTTTCCGATTCAATGTCGGAAATCCCAGTGCATTCAGCAACATACTGCACAGAACTCATTCCGGATCACCCTCAAGGGAACAAATCAAAACAATGAACCCCAACTACATGGAGCACATCTTTGCGCATCAATGTTGGAAATCCCAGTGCATCCAGTGAATCGCCTCCACCACGACTCCCGCCAGGTAGCACTGGCATCGTGCAACAGGCTGCATTGTTATCCTCAGCATCTGCATCCGTGCTGTCGCCATTGATGACAGCATGGTAGCTGCGCTGTAGGTGTGGGCGAATAAGGCTAGAGGCAGGGCCTGGAGAAGGAAACAGTTTTGATGCAAAGGACCCCTAGCACCCTGTGGGCAGGTGGTCTTGTGGGCAGCTGTGAATGGGCGCTGGTAAGCGCCCAGTGGGCAGGTGGGCACATAAAAATGTTCCCAAACCTGGGACACCCAGCCTAGTGGGAATGGGCACCAAAAACATGCCCATGACCACCCTGACCACAGCAGATTTTCAGCTATTAGATGGGTTATATCATGAGAATTATTACACCTAATAGATCATTATTTGGGGTGACTGAAGTGGCGATATATCTCCGTCGAGACTGCTTGTCCACTGCCTAACTTCGGTAAATTTGGGACCGGCATATCTCGAAAGCCATGCCTCTGTAATAGGGTGGGTGCTCATCCGTAGCTTCGTGATGACAGACAGTCTACTGTCGAAGGTCGCCCTCGGGAACAAAGAGAATCCCCGCTCGGCCGTGATGAAATTCATTAGAGACGCTTCGTATGTAGTTAGCGCACTGCGTCGTACGTTAACGCGCGATAGAGTAACTTACTAGAATGCACGCTGCGTATTATCTCCTTCATAGGATCACCTATGGTCATGAAGACCATCACCACACGGACTGATACGAGATTGTTGACTCCCGCTCTCAAATCGACCACGTGCCCAAACGTGAACGTCCGATATCGACTATGACAGGAAAAGTTTGAGCTAGATAAGACTCGACGGTTGTGGAGCACATGCGCGTTTAGTTGGCCTCCTATGTCAAGAAAATTCGGAAGGAACGTGTAGCGGTGACGTCGGAGAGATCGTGCAAGGAGGCGCATGCCATGTTCCGCAACGTAGAGTTCCAGGGGATTCGTCGTGTCCGTCTGCAATCCGTCGAAGAAGCGAAGCGCCTGCGATCCTGAAATTACTGCGCCACTATCTTTCAACCCCTCCCTGAAGTACATAGGGAAGTTGAACCATTCGCTAAGAAAGTGGTCGATGTTCCACTTCTTCTTCATGTACCACAACGCAACGTAACGCAGGCGACTTGATACGCCACCAAGGACCACGATAAGCGATGCGGGCCAGTACCTGAAGAAAGAGTCGTAGAAATGTGTACGGGGAGGCGACATCATCACGAGCTCAAACGGGGATGGAGAAGTCGACACGAATGAGTGCCCAGGGCCATCGTTGGGGGAGTCGTCCATCTGTGACAACTAAGTCAGCGAATTGAATCTAAGTGAACTTGCACTCACCTCGTCGCGCTCTCTGATACTAGTCGGTGTGCAGGTCGCCAGAAAACGGTTAGGAATTGTATATGTTTCGCTTCAGATTCAAAACATGTAAGCATGCAGCATTCTCGCCTTTCTCTGGCCCTCCGTTAGTTCGGCGAATTGACGTCTCACCGTTATCGTTCCATCTCGTAAAACCAGAGGTCGCCGTCATACCGCTCCCAAGTCCATAGACACCCATACTTACCAACTCCTGGTCAATTTGGTGTTACGAGGAACGGCAACCTCCGCGGTGGAGACGCGGGACCTCAAACTTTAGATCGTGATCGGGAACCGAAATGGAGATAGATGAATACATAGGGGCTGTGTCACCGAACAATTTCTTTTCCATGTACTTCACGGAATGACCCGCTCACGGATTGATCCCGTCTGCTTCGTTCGTCTCACGGCTCGCGTTGCTCATCTTGCCATTTGATCTTTGCTGGACCTGACCCTCGGTACCGTCTGCATACTCGGAATTTCCCATCGACGCGGCTGCGTTATGTTCTCTCTTTGCTGTTAGGGTCTGCATGTGCCTCCGCTTCGTATGAGGGAAGTGGTACCGAATCATACGGATGACTCCGTCGCTCAAGTAGTTACTCCGTTCCATGTTATCGTGATGTATCCTATCATGAACGATTCCACTGCAAGGTCTGCCTTCTCCTTCATCCTACTTAAACTGGATGGACCCACTTCACGACATTTCCAGCGTTCCCTAGTTCGTCGCCGATTGGTGCACTCCGTATATTCTGACCATGTACGTTTCCCTTGTTCCCTGCTTTCCGTCGTGCTAAATATCAAAAATATACAGACATCGCTGTCATCGCATACTCTGTGTCTACCTGGAACTACATTGCCGACATGGATTCGACTGTTGTCGTACGCCGAAGCCTTCGCAAACAGAATATGAGCAACAGTTAGACTCTAAATGATATACTCAGGTTTGAATCATCTCCCTAAGACTTTCGTCGCAGGTGCCAACTACCACGGAACTCTCGGGTCAACTTCTGTTCGGGTTAGTCGTGCCAGTCTCTCGAGGTGTGTCGGACTATATCATGTTATCGTGACAACATCGGCTAAAACTACCAATGTTCAGGAAAACCGTGTCGTTTCCCAATCACAGAAACACTCTTCAGAAGCGATGTGTGTTATACTTATATTCTAACCTCGTAGGCGACGTTAACGGAATCGCCAGATACCGGCCATATACCTTTCGCCTACGGTCACTCGTGTGTGGTTACGAAGTCGTTTGACTACGGAGTGCCAGATGGCAAGATGAACGCTGCCCCCTCCAGCGTCGTTGCCATCAAGTTCTGCGAGAAGGTGGACTTCGACCGCGAGAAAGCTGCGTTAGACGCCATACTCGATGCCCCTGCGTCACCGACGCAGTGAGTCTTACTGTTCCTTGTATGTTTATCGAGGACTCACGTCGATTTGTAGCTCTTTCGGTCTCCTCCTCGGGGTAACTCAATTTTTACAGAAACCGTGCCTCGTCTTTCCTTTGTACGGAAACAATTTGCAGAACGTTCTCTTGGACGATAGCTTGTTCCCTCTCCCTCCTTCCCAAGTTCGTTCCATCGGGAGGCAGCTTCTGCGGGGGGTGGAATGTGAGTTCTCGCTTCAGAATCGAGCGTACACTGAAGTGCTAACATCCTCTCTGTAGTCCTCCACAGCATTGGCATTACGCACGCCACCATAAAACCTGAGAACATTGTACTCGTCCGCAATAACATGTCTCGTCAGATGAGACCCGGCCATGATGACGTCGTTCGGTTCCGTGTGAGTGTTTTTATCGCGGGATTACATCCAACGTCTACAACTGCCTTTCTAGATGACTCTTTTAAGTGTTGAAATCAGAATAATCGACTTCAGCCAATCTGTGTTGGAACATCAACCCCTTCAAGAACCGCTTGATGTCAACCGTTGCGGAGCTCCTGAAATGAGCAGTGGTGAGTCCTGTGTTTCATCGACTGTCGATTACGAAGGCTAACGTTTCGTGAGCATTCAAATGGGGCGCCGAGGTAGACATTTTCTCCGTAGGATGTGTGATAGCGGAATTTCACATTGGTCGAGTCGTGTTTCCCCTCGCGACATCCTACCGAGAGCGTCTATCCGTTTGGGAGAAATTGATCGGCAAGTTCGACCCTGAGTTTATATCTCTGTACGACAAAGTCGACCGTCACGCCTTTTCTCACGACAACCCCCGTACTGTCAACTACGGTCCTCATTTGCCGTCAACCCTCCAACGCTCGCAGTACCCTCCTCACAGTTCGTCGTATACTTTGGAGTCTTTACAATTAATATGGGTCAGTCTGCTCGTCGTCGTTGTCATCATGACCTTTACTTACTGTCTTCGATTCATATGTAGACCTCGATAAACGACTCTTTCCTAAAGCACGTCCTTCGTGGCCTCCTTTTCCTCAATCCTAGCGATCGTCTATCGGCCTCCGAGGCATTACAGCATGCGTATTTTCAGGCCCCTGTGTAGCGCGTTACCTTCGCCCACGGTACTTACAAGTTCATTGTATCATGTACGTTCGATTAGAGGTACTTGCGTCTTCGAAGTGTACGTTCGCTTTGATTACAATATTACAATGTACGCAGACTCTACGTACCCGACGCCTTGGTCGATTCCGTGGTTCATATCCGCAGTCGGTTCCGACTCCCTATTCGACTCCATGGGGCCGTCAATACCCTGTATTTCACCTAGTACAATTGATGCCGTAACTTATGCAAGTTACAGCACCAGGCGCCTCAATTGTGGTCGGATGTCCGTAGAATATATATGAGCTCGTTGTCAATCGCATTAAGATGTGTGCTCGTGTATCCGGCGACATTTCCGAGACATCCTAAAAATGTCAAGTCTTATATCAGCGGATGGGATGCGACGTCGATAGGGCGGGCACATCTAGGGCGAACAGTTGGGGGATATCTGGCGTGGGGGGTAAATCATAAATAAAATTGGGTGGCACCAGTACTGTAGACCAGTACTAGAAAAAAAACTGCAGGCGACGGGAGTCGAACTCGCGTCTCCAAACGTCAAATTACGTCCAATATGTTGTCCTGCTCTACCACTGTCCCATAGGACCATATCTATGATTGTGCGCGGCATTAATACATGGTACAGCTTTGCCTTACGAGCAAGCCTGCTCAAAGGCACAACAGATTTTGCGCGGCGTGCAATGTAAGTCATCCCATCTCAGCGCCGCATAATCGTTTCGGTTGTTGATGTCTGCTCTCTAGTCATGCACATTATCGGTATCACCCATACGTGTCTAAAGCCCGAGAATAATGTGTTGGTTCACGACGACGCGAGGCGTCGTTTACGACATGCATTCGACTATATTGTGCATTTCTGCGTGAGCAGTCATTCTACACTTACTCGAGGTACATAATAACCGTATTTTCCTCTCAGCTTACACTTGATAGCGTCTCTTTGCGTATCCTCAATTTCAGCGAGGCCGTTTCCCGTAAATCATCCTCGAATTGCCAGAGTCGATAAAGTCAGTCAATGCTCGGCGTCCGAGATGTCCGAACGTAAGCGCATCCTTCGATGACGCGCGTCTCCGCCTCACCGTGGGATGCCGGTGTTTGGTTTTGTTATGAACCAGAGTCATCGTCGGCTTCTTCGAGCTTCCCTGTTAATGTACGCGGGCGACAACAGCGTTTATTGATCTGTGTTCGCTCGGACATTGGAGTATCTACCCTTTCGGAGATACGATATACCTCACGATCCAAGTCAAACCCGTGTAACTTCCGATAATGCCAACACCATATAATTCGAGCCATTTCTGTCCCTCGGCATCTTCCACACATTCCCTCTTGATTCGGCGGTCTTGGTCCATGTCAATATTACATACTCCCGATTCGGCTCCCCATCCACTCGTTGTCAATCCTCAATCTCGACCTCTCACACTTTCCGTCCAAGTCCCAGATGATGATATCAAACGTGCAACTCCCGCTGCTCCCGAGTCCAAGAGAAGGTCGTGTGCGTCGCAGTACCCTGAAGAAAAATCCGTCCCGACATCTATACGACGTGTCGAAACGGACGGGAAAGGGCGGGCGCGTCCACGGAAGGTACGTGTCAATACACAACGCGATGTCCCACTGAGGAAAGGCCACAAGGATCGGAGACTCCAACGACAGTACCGAGTAGTACAGTCCGTCGGTTTGTTCGATGTTCCGTTCAGGCTGGAATAAGTCCGCAGAACTGTTACTGCTACGCGACGTAAGTCAGGCTTTTGCTTATTGTTCAAACGTTTAACTCACATGGATGATGTGTTGCTTTCGACAATCACTAGTACATATATGCGGGTAGTAGTCATGTTAATTGCTGCAACCTGCGGTCTCTCCATAAGGCTCGAGAGAGACAGAACGGTGGGATTGACAAGGGGGTCAAAGAACAAGGACAACGGCGACGTAACGGTCCACCTTTCAACACGCTCGGGTTTTATTCGCTCTTCTGTGGGAGGAAGACCCCTTCGTCCGAAGCATAATACAAGTTCTCTAGCTTCTTCATCTGATAGTGGCGGTGGAGCACGGTCTTAAGACATTAACCTCTCCGCATTGAGTTGCTGCAAACTCCTCCGTATCTGTTCGCCTTAAAGCGGTATTTTTTTGTATAGATCGTCGTCAAAAGCTTGGTTTTAATTAGTAGCCTCAACGTACATATACCAGAGATACCAAGCAGTGTGTATGGATATAGAGAAAAAATTATACACGCGCTGCCCACACACATCAGACAAAAATGCTCCCTGTATGCTTACGATCAAGGAAGATGCCACCCCGTACTTTGCCATAGTCTTGGAAGATATGCCGTCATCTTTCTAGGCCATCAGCACATGTTCCGAAGGAGTCGGATGTGTTTCGCATAGTAGGCACCGCAATCAATGCAGATACTGCGAGCACGTACTGCAATGAGTTCCGAAATGGACGGTGAATTTGCTACCACCTACGTTACCTTGATCTCTTTCGAATGTCCGTAGGTAATGACATGGATCTAGATGCGTCGAAAAGTACACGCTGTCACAAATGCGATCTTTAAGGCCAGATACATTCCTGCACCCTCATTGTCTATTACATACCGTAAACACTACGGAATGCATTATAAGGAGTTGGGGCTGCAATGTGTGGGCAGAACATCTTACCTCCCACTGACGCCTGCCTACTTTTTTGGATATGAACGTCTATCCGGTCAGAACAAATATACATATTTCGGTCATAATTTCTTACTCACCATTTATGTCTTAGGCCGGAACACAAGTTTTCTTTTGGGGTCCCGACAGCGACATTGTCTACGGAAGTGTAGAGACCACGAGCCACATGGCGGAAGTAATGATATGCCGGTGACTTTTCTTGTTGAGGACGTACTAACAATAATTCTGCCAATTTATAGGGGACCCAAGTGGTTGTCATTAAATGCGACGTTGTCCAATCGTCTGGCCAATACAAAGTGAGCTTGCCGTGAGTGCCAGTGTATAAAGGTTTCTCTCGTGAGTACTTACAACGTCCGCACAATTTGCAAACATCAGGGCGTCATGTATTTCCAAAGTGGAATGACGCGGTGTGAAGCGGAGAGATACAGGTGGTCCTCAGAGAACCACGTGGAGCCGTCCGAAAAGCCACGCGATACGATGATACTCCGTATGAAGATTGCCGAGATCGGACAGCCTGATCAGGAAATCTCAAATTTTCTTTCGCGTCTTAGATGATCCTACGACTGTCTTAGGCTGTCCTGGTCTCTAATTAAATTGGCTGCGTATTTCTGCTGTAAGACGCAGCAGACAGGCTTAGATGAACGCTAGAAGCTGCAAGCGCGTCCATGTCTGACAAGTTCTTGTACATGCCAAATACGCAGAAAAAAGCTGATTATATTGAGTAGTACATATCGACAGTCTGTGCACGATTGCATGGCACGGAGTACTCGCAAAGCGTTCCATGATGATAGTTTCGCCCGAGAAAACGCGTTCGGCGCAATGGGCAGCACGCAACGACTGGACCGCTACAGTACTACCTTAGGACTACCACATGCAGGCACGCTGGGATGCGGAACGCACTAGGTCACACGCGACATCGCTGTCCAAAACAGTCAGTACAAGACTATCAAGCCAATTATGAGTTGACGCACCTCTATGTACGAACTCTCACCCAGTGGTGTTAATCATGGCACTCGCGAGTCCAGCTGCCCGTGGGGAGACGAATTCTACACTTAATAGGTCGATAAGGTCGAATGGAGTGTTGCGTGAGTTGGCGTGGGGCAAGACGCTGGGGAAAGGAAGTAAAAGACTTGACGTTGAGCGCTGAGTGAGACCGCACGACCGGGGTTGGCGCTGGGCAAGACGCTGGGGAAAGGAAGTAAAAGAGTTGACGTTGAGCGCTGAGTGTAGACTGCACGACAGGAGCGCGACATGAGGAGGAGTAGATCCTGACTCGAGCGAGTTGTGAGCGAGCGACGTTGGGCTCGCGCTCGGCGATTGTGGCGTGAGTTTTAGTACTGTACAGTACCAAATTCGACTCCGTCACACTGTTGTGGCGAGCCCGGCAATCGAAATCTTACAAGTCGACGACCGTTCGTTATACCCTTGTTCTTTCATCTGTCCTAAGATACCTCAGCTCTCGATACCTCGGCAAATGCAGAATACTCTGAGGCCGCCAGTCACCAACGTTTCAACAGGGCTGCATCGTTTGCAGTCATTTTAAGACGAAGGAGTGTAAGCAAACCAATATCTTGTCATGATCCAATACCTACAGCCAGGACCAAGGTCACGGCGGCGGTTTATTCCCCTCCAGGTCACTGCAATGTTTCTCACAGATCACGAAGGGAGCGCAAGGCGTCAAGATCGGAAAAAAGCTGCGTCTCCAAACCTCCGAAAACTGTCACCGGCGCGCGGGCCTCCAGTCATACACTAGTCATACACAGGCAAGACCACACGAGCGCCTGAGCTCCGGCCACCGATTTACCGCATGGTGGTGTGTGCGACACAATGCAACTCCGTTTCGACAAAGCGAACGAAAGCTCGACTGCTCACCGTGAGGCTGCATCGACGTTGCCGCCGTGTGCCGTGCCCAAGTGAGTTATGCATACATATGTTCCAGCAGTCTAGCGTACCGAACCCCCTTTCATGTACCGAGCGGCACGTCTATCATTGGGTAAGCCATCGTGTTCGCTCTCCCATCACATGTTAACTCGCTTCAAATTTTACTAGGGAATGTCTTCTACGCGACCATGGAACTCCTTCACACTCGCGCCCATCTACCACAGTCATCGCCGTGCTCATCTCCATCTGCCCCTCCCACCCCGTCTGTGATAACCTCGACTCGTGTGCACTGGTTGCCCACAAATTTATCACCCGGACTGCGCGACGCACCATCCGGTGGATGCAGCTGCACAAGCTGTGTATCACTGTAACAGCGACCATCGGGGGAGGAGAGCCGCTCATGAGCTTTGCCTTCCACGATCCCTCACCTCTCGAGGCCCATTGATGTCTATCATATGATTCTTCGGTAGCGTCGTGTCGTGTATATGTAGCACCACTCTGTACCAAATTGCACCCAATACAATATTTTCGTTCCCCCAAAGTTTCGGCGAAACAATACCCGAAAATATGAGCAGTATTGTGTCTGTAACGTATCTGAAACACATCCGGTACGTATCATACAAGACAGATGCTGTCTTGAGACTCGTCTGGTAGATGTTTTGTGGTCGTCTGGCTGAAAAATGGATCTGCAGGGCCAGACGGCGATATCTTAGCGTCTTAGGCTTCTTAGGCATCTTACACATCGTATAAGATCGCATAAGACGTGGCTACAGAATCGGACTTCTGCTGATGGCCAGAAAGACACCAAGCGTATAATCGGGTTATTCAAGTAATAGATCTTGGGGCAATTGTGGATAAGACTGGGTGGTATCCCGGTGGTCCCGAAGGGAGGGCGGCGCCTGGGAGTTGAACTTCAGCGAAGGACGTCGATTCAGAGTCGCGGATATGCCAACATACCGGACTTGGAATGACCCCCCTGATCCAGAACGCGTCCGTCTTTGGAAAAGAACATTTCACAAGGAGCGCCGGCGACATTTATCAACTTGGCGATGGGGGCTGCGGGTGTGAGTGCGTCAGTCTTTTCTTTTTCCCTGTTTACTGCTGCCCCAATCTCTTCTCTTCGTACGTTGGTTCTGTTCAGACCTTGAAAAGTTCGCTCCCTTACTCTTCATACCGCCGGAATTGGTACGTTTCTCTTCCTCCAGGTTCGTGGTCGCACTTTCCTCGACCACACATGAAATAATTTGTAATCCCTGCCGTTTGTACTTTGCTGACTTGTCTTCTTGCATAGCGCGCGACTCCTCCCACTGTACGGACGTTGTAGGATATGGATCGCGGCGGTGTAAACCCGAACGACCCCAGAACTGCAGATCACGCCCTCGCAGCCGACCCGCGCGTCGAGGCGCAGTACGGTTTTCCGCCTATGCAATTCCAAGGACAAGGTTACGCCCACCCCTTTGTTGGGTCGATGTACCCTACGCCCCCATGGGTACAGATTCCACCTGCAATGTATAACTCTTTTGGCCTTTCTTTTCCAACTTTTTCGTCCCCTCCATTCGCACCGGACGAGGAGGACGCCATCATAGCTGCATTGGCACGTGGGGTTGTCACCTCGACCGATGCTTGCAGCGCGTTGGAAACTTTACACGGTGTAAGTCGTTTTGTCTCCAATATGTTATTAGGCACTGACATTGTCTTTAATTCAGATGAACGGGCGCAACCAGCAGGAGTGGAAGGATCACTATTTGCGAAATAAATTACGGATCGACAAGCTCGTCGACGATTCCAAGGACAAGTATGCCACCGCGGATTTCCCGCCTTCCAACGACAACCCCGGCGGTTCCGAATCGCGTTCCACGTCTTCGATTGGGTCCGCTTATAAAAGGCACATCGTCGACCACGCATCCGACTCGGAACCCGATCGCCGTGGCCTTCCCCGTCGCAATGTGGAAAAAAAAGCACATCCGGTTTCTTCTATATCTACTCGTCGCGGAAAACAGAAAGCCTCGTACACCTCTGGCAGTCCTTCCCCGCAGCCACCTTCACCCTCACATCCTGCTACACCTGGACGCCACCTCACTGGTTTGATCGAACGCTCGCCAATACACCCATCGCTCACAGTCCCTGCGGGACCCGGTCACGCATTCACCGACGAGGATAAACGCTTCTTCCGCCGTACATTGGTATACGAAATCCGTAAAAATCCCGAGGTCAGTCGGGTCGAAATAATTAGGAAGTTGCACGCCAAGGTGGGTCGTCAATTCCTTTCCCTTGTGAAAATATATTAATACAGCCATCCCTTTCATCAATAATCAGGCTCCTCATCGCAGTGAGAACTCCTGGGACCACCATTGGGCGCGCAGCCCCGGCGTCAAGGGTCTCGTCGACCGTCTTCGGAACAATCAGGTAGAAACTCCCGAAGGCGATGAGGACGGATCCTCCTCCGAGTACGCTGTCTGTGCAGATCCCGGTGACCAAAATGAGCGGACGTCAACCGTCCCTCGGAAGGCGAAAACACAACGTTGGACTCGCGATGAGATCGAAGTACTCGCCAAACACGTCGCAACACTGCCAGAGAGGAACTTCAGTCGCATCGACTGGATTCGATGCCAGAAGGTGGTAAGTCTTCCACGCCTGAGCTTTTCCACATTTTGTACATAATTTTTTATAAAACAGATTCCTCACCGTACCGTCGGCGCTATCTCTTCGTTCTACACCAAGAATCGTACCAGTAGGTCGTCCCTTTGTATTGCGACATGTTGCCTCTTAATATTCATCACACGGGTAGAAATCGAGGACACAATAACTGCGTTGGGTTTGCCAGGGGCGGTCGCGGAGCCCAGCGCAGGGCCTAGTTCAATTGAGTTAGAGCCGTCGTCAGGGTCGGAATCTGACGTTGAGTGGCCGGCTTCTGTACACATTTACGGGTACGATTCGGACATCAACGAGTAGACACCTCGGTGGGACATTCATTCACTACGACTGTTACGAGTCCTTAGTTTACTAAGGTAACTCGTTTATTTACTGGGACTTTCGCGCGTGAAATGGACTTGCAACGTTGAACCTTGCGAACCGTGGGAAAAAAATTTGTAGTGCCCGAGTCGAACCATAGTAAAGTTGTAATGACCAAGCCGAACCACACTACATTCCAACCGAACCGCTTTACAAAAAAATCGAACCATACGACTGAATTCTAATGTCCAAATTGAACCATACAAAAGGCCATTCTCCAACAGGTCGAGCGTTCGAATCCCACCCAGCGTAAATTCTTTTTAACCCATAAAGCATCATATTCTCCTTCTCAAATCTACGTAGAGTGCTTTTATACCCGTCCTGTCAATTATAATAGACATAAAAGCATGTATGTAGCTCAGATTAATATCCTCACTGGCAACAGTATTCACAAGTATACGAACTACACACCTGCTTAGATGTCCATGCCATCTGGCCGATCCGGCG